>BQNB010064151.1:0-35423 GCA_026074375.1 Tanacetum coccineum | reverse complement strand
ACATTTATCATTTATAGTCGTGTCGGGTTAGTTTAGCTAGTCAAGCCCGGGACTATAAATACCCCTTCCATACTTCCATAGAGGGGTAGAAGTTTACACTTGTAAAAGTGTGAGTGAGTGTGTGGTTTCTCTTTTCTCTCTAGCACACATACAACTTCTCATCTTATCTCTTTTCTCTCCATTTTAATGGCTAATCATCTCTTTCACTTTACCATGCCTCCAGATTCGTTGTTCTAAGGGTGGATCTTATGTTAACAATTGGCACCAGAGCATAGGGGGAATTCGTGTTGGTAAGCCACTGATTTTTCGTGTTTACATCGTGATTTTCTAGTTACTTTTTTTTTCTTGGTTCAAAAAGTCAAACCCAGATTTTTATGCTTAGATGTGTTCATGTTTATGTTATTAAGCAAGATCTAGGCATAAGGTAACTAGTTGTGCAAGAAAAATCAAGGTACAAGGTCAAAAAGGGTGTGTTTTTGGTGATTTTGTTAGAAAAAGACGTGTTTTGCTCGAAGTTGACTTTCTGTATGAATGAAGCGGAATATGCAGGTTTGAATGAAGCGGAATATGTAATCCAAGCGGAATATGTAATCTAAGTGGAATATGTAATCCAAGAGGAATATGTAATCCAAGCGGAATATGTAATCCAAGAGGAATATGTATTCCAAGAGGAATATGTAATCCAAGAGGAATATGTAATCCAAGCGGAATATGTAATCCAAGAGGAATAATCCAAGAGGAATATGTAATCCAAGCGGAATATGTAATCCAAGAGGAATATGTAATCCAAGAGGAATATGTAATCCAAGAGGAATATGCATGCAGTCAAGCGAAATATGCAATATCCAAGCGAAATATGTCACAGCTCAAGCGAAATGTGAAATTTCCAAGCGAAATATGTCACTGCCAAGCGAAATATGTCACTGCCAAGCGAAATGTGAAATTTATCAAGCGAAAAATGCAATTTTTTCAATTTATCCAATTTTGGTGATTCACTTTCGATAAAACATCAACCCCATAACAACCACCACACACAAACAACTAAACACTTAATCCCCAAACGATCCTGAAAGTTTCACTTATATGACAAAACGGGCTCTAGAGAAGATTTCGGATTACGATGACAAGTGATTCAAGGAGTTGATTGGTATCTATATCTTGTAATTAAAGTTGAATTTAACAGAGGCGTATACTTATTTCTATAATCGCAGACTTTCTTTCATTTTCTATCGATTGATGTACTTGTATTGATTGAACGTATAAAGTTCATGGATTAAGGGGATTGGTATTATCTAGTTTCATAAAGTCAAGTGTGTGGTTGGATGAGAAAGACGAATGAAGACATGGATATCACACTCATCACTTAAAGGAGTTACATTGTAGCTACTCAGTGTCACACGTAGATGTCGATGTGCGATAATTTCAGAGGTGTTAGTACTTTTTATACTTTTTGATGTTGGGTATAAGGTACTGAGATTATTTTCTTCGCACCGTTCTTTCAATCAACATACTAGTGAAGTTTATAGTAAACATAATCTTGGGGGATTTTTTACGTTAGTTTCAAGTTGAATATCGGGGTTTTACTTCACCAAGTGATCATTACAATAAGCCGACAGAATACGAGGTTGGTAAGGTAGCCAGAGAGTATAATGGTTGAGATGATCAGCATTTCCTCTTCGGGTTGGTATTTTTGTGTATTCCAGACAAAAATACTTCACAGTCTAAGCACAAATCTTCAAAGTTCGTCAGATGGAAAGCTTCTCATTCACAAGACTTGATTATATACCAATTGTTCTTGATGCTTGCTTCAACTCCTCTACGGTTGTGAAGTAGAAGGGTATGATTCTTTGGTATATAAAGATTTGTGTTATGACAAGCAACTTCTAGAGTATATGAACGTACTCGGAAAATGATCCGCTTCCGAGAAAGTTCGCAGACCTTCATGGGAGAAAATGTGTACATTCGGGACTTAATTGACTGTTGATGTTACATGTCTATTTTCCAGGGATAAAAGTAGTATATGATGGTGTATTCTTACATGTACACCTCATTGGCATGTTTAATTAGCATAGTTCATTAGTATTTCGTTATTAATCATGTACTTTGAGTGTGTTTTGTATGTAAGTAGGTTAGCATAAAATGTAACGCTAAATTGGAGATTTGTGCGCAACTGGTGAAAAAGACACGGATGTGACATGGATAATGGAGTAAAATAAGAAGAGTGAAAGATTTTGGACGTCGCAAATGTTTCGGTTTCATAAACTTCTTCGCCCGAGCTCGGTTTTAATTGGTTCAAAAAAGGCGCACGGAAAAGAGAAAAAGCAGATCTTTATTTTATTTGATAAAATTTACCCGAAAATCTGAAGTTAGTTCGTGCTAATATCTGCTGGAAAATACATTTCATGGTTATTGGGCTTTTAGCCTATTTTGATTTACATTTGGGCCAAAGTTAATATTATTAACTACGAAAAAAATAAAATTGCAAGAAGTGCTTGGACCTTGGGCTGATCCACACGAAAAGAGAAAAAGAGAACCCAAATGGGATGGGCCTAGCTTGACGTGGAGAGCAAAGAAGCAAGAAATAGGGATTTGTCACTATAAATATGGCTATACTTTTCAAATATTTAGGGGCGATCTGAATGCAGCCGACGACCAAAACAAAAGGAAAAGAAGAGGAACTTAATCTTTAGCCACCTGACTTACAAAATCTTTCATCATCTCATCAGCCATGTGAGGCTAAACATTTGTTGTTTCTCTCCCGGGGGTAAATGTTATTTGTGGTTTGTTCATAGTTTACGGATTTTATTTTGTTTGTCAAACCTTAATTCATATGATTCTAATGATATCTTTGTAATGTTGATTTTATGTTTTAATATAATTTCTTTATTGAATATTAAAAAGGACATTTAAATGTTATTGCGAGTCAAACAATTCGTGTTGCCAAGCAAACCCAATTAGTGTAGGTGTTAAGAGATTTGTATGGTAAACATAAATTTGTACCTAAAATATTCACTTGAGTAAATTATTAAATTATTTGGTGGGATTATCGTAGACATTTTTTGCTTGTCATTGTTTCGTTGCCGTGGCTAGTTATTTAGGGATTAATACAGTTCGTTTGGGTAACAAACTTTGTGCCCCCAAAATTGTTCTTTTCAAATAATTCAAACTATGTCTAAACCATTAATAATAATCCGTGACTTAGTTAAAATTATCCATTTATCCGGAGCCGGGAAGGGATTGCTTTTTTTTATTTGGTTACAAATTCTTATATTTTTTAATACTTGCTTATTACTTTTGTTTGCTGTTTTCACATTTTTGTTTAATTAGTAGTTTTTATTATTATAGTTTTAAAACAAAAATTTTATTGATCAGTTGATCAACCCCAAAACCTTAAATTAAAATCCACTACTCCCCTGAGGATTGTCGACCCTTTCTTACCTAAGGATACCAAATCAACTCCATGATCACTTGTCATCGTAATCCGAATCTCTAGCCTTTTTATCATTTAAGTGAATCTTTTCAGGAATGTTTTGGGATTAAGTGTTGTTTTTTGTGTGTGGTGGGTTGTTATGGTTGATGTTTGTATCGAAAGTGAATCACCAAAATTGGATAAATTGAAAAAATTGCATTTTTTGCTTGATAAATTTCACATTTCGCTTGAAGATGTCAAATTTCGCTTGGCAGTGACATATTTCGCTTGGAAATTTCATATTTCGCTTGAGCTGTGACATATTTCGCTTGGATATTGCATATTTCGCTTGACTGCATGCATATTTCGCTTGAATATTGCATATTTCGCTTGATGCATGCATATTTTGCTTAACTGCATGCATATTCCTCTTGGATTACATATTCCGCTTGGATTACATATTCCGCTTGGATTACATATTCCGCTTCATTCAAACCTGCATATTCCGCTTCATTCATACAGAAAGTCAACTTCGAGCAAAACACGTCTTTTTCCAACAAAATCACCAAAAACACACCCTTTTTGACCTTGTACCTTGATTTTTCTTGTACAACTACTTACCTTATGCCTAGATCTTGCTTAAAAACATAAACATAAACATATCTAAGCATAAAAATCCGGGTTTGACTTTTTGAACCAAGAACAAAAAGTAACTATAAATCACGATCTAAACACCATGATATAGTTGCAACATAACCTGTTTAACAAGTATAACAAGGAAAGAGGATGATTAACAAACCAATAAGCGATTACCCATTTGATCCGTGGATTTTTTGACCAAAATAAGCCACGAATTTGAGCTTATTTAACCACACGAATCAATGAGTAACCAACACAGATTCCCCTTATGCTCTGGTGCTAAATGTTAACATTAGATTCACCCTTATAACAACGGATCCGGAGGCTTGGTAAAATGGAAAAGAAAAGTAGCCATTGAATTAGAGAGAAAAGGAAAAGGATGGAAGATGTGTGTTTTTGTAGAGAGAAAACACACACTTTTACACTTTACAAAAGTGAGCTTCACCCCTCCATGGAAGTATGGAGGGGGTATTTATAGTCCCGGTCATGACTAACTAAACTAACCCGACACGACTATAAATGATAAATGTAATTTCGGATTAGTCAACATATTTTAGGGCTAACAGAGATGGATGTAGAGTTTTGTAGAGTTTGTATATCTTGTCTGAGTATTTGGCTTAGCAACCCAACCAACGTGTATTCTTATAAATAATTAGCTAACCCTTTCATCCCAAATTTACCCAAAAGTCACTCCTTAAATGTATCCCATCCATTTCTGTTTTCGTTAATGTTATCTTATACCTACACTCCACAACTCTTTAAAAGACCTCTTTGATAGTAATGATTATGTGCTTAATCATTTGTTTTCATGTTTTTAGCACTTGGATGGCATTTGGAGGAAATACACGTGACTTGGGCTCAATTGGAGAAGAAACGGACAAGACTATGGACCTACACCAAATCTCTTGAAGAATTGTGCATACAGCGCGTGGAGACGGCGTCGCAGGCATAAAGCGGCGCTGTCGCAATCTTTCTAGTGACGGCGTCATGAAATTTATGATGGCGTCAGGACGTAACCAACTTAAATCAGACCTAGAATATTTTATCTTGTAACGGCGTCGCGACTACAACTTGACGCCGTCGCGATGATTTCTCTATATATACAAAACCGAATTTAGGGTTTTAAGGGTGTAACTTTGTATAACTTTTGGGAGCCGAACCCTAAGTACTTTGTTTGCTTTTAGGCCGTCTTTAGGGCTTAAAAACCCTATTGTAACTGACCTTAATCCATATTTTAATCAATTAAGATTATCTATCTTTTATCATTCAATATGTATATGTGTTGTTTGATTGATTTATGTTCTTGCTCTCTTTATAACATGTTAGGCTAAACCCTCCCTTGCATTTACTTATGATTGCATGAAAGTTGGATTGTAGATCCTTTTACTGTTGCTTCTTGTGATGAATGTGTGCATTAGGCTTTAGAAAACTAGCCATAAGATATTAAATTAGCATAGACGTCTAGGGAATCGCGAGTGTGTAGAAAGGATACCATCGGTAACAGTCTTCATACTACCTTACCCATAATATGGTTGATCCTTCTTAAGATATTTCAATTGCATTTAATATACTCTTAGGGGCCTTGTAATAGTCTTCATACTAACTTACTTATGCGTTGCCTTAACGGAATATTAAATAGACGGCGGGTTCGTGTAATACTTACACATATCATCACGAGTGTGACAAGGCAACAGGATCAAAGAATCAATCTAATGAGTAATGCATGATTAAGTAAATACACTATCTTATCATAAAGTTATCACCAGTAGTATAGATTATATTTAGTTTAATTAATTAGTTAAACAAACCAACCTCTTAAGCCATTGATTTTATCTGCTTTCTATAAAATATAAAAATATAAAAATAATCTCCTTTCAATCCCGTAGATCTCGGTTATGCTCTGTTCGAGCCTTCCTAACCTATTCTCCTAGAGAACGATAACAACCCCTGAGTCTTGCCTATACTACGCTGCAACGATTAGGTACACTGTCAATTGAGTTGTAAGACTTTGTGTAGAAGTCTTACGACAACCCCACACCAAAGCTTTATACTTATTAATCACTTATAAGTGGATTTTATATAAAAATGTTCAAGTTTTATAAACTTATATTTTTACAAAAAGTGAGATGTTTACGCTTATTTTATGTTTTAGTCGCGATCTACTTATATATATTAAGTCTTATGAAAGTGTTATGGTTTTCGCAAGAGTTTAATAGTTATGTTGAGGATGGTTTGTGGATATTAGGAATAGATGAAACATTGGTGGAAGGGTTTTGATTAGAGAAAGTGTTTGTGGATTTGTTGGCAAAATAAAGCGGTAGAGTAGGAAATGAATACTTGATGTCAAAAATAGTTTTTGGGGTATTTCGAGTAGTATCGGCTAAAAACTAGACTTTTAAATGTCAAAAGTTGTATTTTTGGAAAAAGTGATTGAATCGCACCATTTTAGGTTGATCTTTAAGTATTATCGAGTCGAGGCTTATATAATGAGAAAACTTAATATAACTATATAATTTTTATATAAAACACATTTTTACTTATAAATTTAGAAACGAGTATGTATGAGTGAATGCGTGTATATATATATTTTAAAACCGCATATGCATTATTTCACGCCATTATTCATGCACCTAAAGCGCATCATTATTTACATAGGTTGCGTTAGGAGTTGTTGCTCGTCTCATACTTGTTGATTAGTTCCCGATTCACCACTTTGCAAAAGGTTAGTTGATAGCCTCGCTTTTACTCATTTTTAGGAATTTTTTACAAATCTCGGGGTGAGATACACTACTTGTTTTTACATTTGACACAAGTACTTTTTACATGATTATGGATTAGCCTAAGTACCAATAACCCACTATGCCCATTATCATGGACCGTTAATTACCTTGTGTAAACACGAATGTCGTAAATAGATATATTAGGATTGACATCCCCGTCCAGGTAAGTAGCGCTTACTTGACCGACTGTACTGGTTAAACGGACGTATACCATTTGAGAATTCTAGGTAGTCTTGGGTTAGACACCTACACGGGAAAATTCACCTTGATTTGATATACAAACACTCTTTTTGTCGCTTCGGTGTCATGAGCTTATTGCAATCGTAATTACACTTTTATTTGACATTGTATGTGTTACATATCATGCATAGTTGAAATCTTGCGGTCCACACTTAATGCTTCACCTAAACCTATGAACTCACCAACATTATTGTTGACATTTTTAAGCATGTACTCTTAGGTGCTTGACTCGTAAGGATATTTTGAAGTGCATCGGAGTCAAGCATGCATCATAGCTTTATTTCATGGAAAGTCCTATCTTAATACTCGTTGTTACCTTGAAACTTATCTTTTGCTTCCGCTATAACTTTGAATATTTTTAATTTATGTAAAACTTTATTGCCTTTAAATTAAGGCAACGATGTATTATTTTCAAAACGTCCATTTAGTGGTCGTTCTCTTGTATCTTGTGTATTATGAAGTCACCACCCCAGGTTACCTATTCCGATGCAAATATTTTGAAGGTGTGAAAGTTGTTGAGCATACACATATCTTACCGAGCATCCATATCTTCTTTCATGATATCCTAGAAATATGCACTTGACCTTAACCGGCTCAAGCATTCCTTGCTTAATACTAGCAAGCCAACCAAAAAATACCAACATATCTATAGGCATCTTGAATCCAATAGCTGATGATGGTGACTTATTCACTAGATATGTAGACCTTTTTGTATCCTCTGACCAAAAGACCTTAGACATTTCAGACTGAATTAGAAAACAATGTACCTTAGCCAAGAGAGTCACGTTCGTCTCCTCAACCAACCCATTCTGTTGTTGTATCCTTGCAACACCCAAATGTTTGGCGACCACACTATTCATACATTATTGTGTGGACCTCTGATTACAAGAATCAGTAACATTACCCGTCTTGATCTTCTACCCAGTCTGATATTATCCTAACTACTTCCTACCCTTCAATGCCTTCTAGGTCATTGCCTGACCGTCGAGGGTATATACGCAGTTAACCCTTCTTGTTCGTGATAGTACCACTAGTGAACTCTTTTTCAAGAGTGCCCAATGATATCAAGTTTCGCCTTAATTCCGAAACATACATGACGTTGTCTAACACGAAACTTGACTCATCCCTCATTTATACACGAACCTTACCCGTCCCCTATACACGTCATTCCCTACCATCACCCAACAGTACATTACCATTGTCATACTCTTCAAAATCAACCAAGTAATCTCTCATGTATGCCATATGGTATGAGCCCCTTGAATCTATGATCCAGTCCAATAGTTTTTTAACACTTATAAATATCATCACATCAACATTGTCATACCCATAAGCTCTAGAACCGAATACCTGATCTTTATTCCTGTCATCTTGAGATTTCTTGTTATTATACCTGGGAAAATCCCTTTTCAAATGCTCCTTAGACTAACATATATAAATCTTAAGAAGACTGCTTCGTCCTTGTGACTTTGACCACGCACTACCTTGACCCTGCTCCATATCTCTCTGATTAGATCTTCCTCTCACATACAACCCTTCACCACCATCACCCTTTACTTCCGTCATCTTCTAAAGTTCCATAGAATTAAGTGTCGCGAGCACGTCTCCTAGCTTCAAAGTATCCTAACCATATAAAAAAGTCTCCACAAAATTATCTTAAGACGATGGTAAAGTTGTGAGTAATAATAATGCTTGATCCTCGTCTAATATAGCAGTATCTATAGCCGCTAAGTCACCTACCAGCTTGTGAAACTCATCAATATGTTCAGATTGACTCTTACCTGGATGCATGTCTATAACCCGAAGTCATTTTTCTCATCGAATTTTTCAATGTCAAACTTGCTCCTCATAATTCTTTAATCCCTTTGTTGATTTGCTAAACCATGTGATAAACCCTCACAATCACAAAACAACAAAGCCCCTTGTGCAAAAAACCCTTTTAACAACTTGTTATTTATTGATGATTAAGAACCTTAGATTTATTATTATCACCATGATTAGAAACCAAATAAATACTACCTTGTGCAAAAAAGATCACATGAAAACCCTTCAAAGTAGTCCCAGTAATATTAAAAACGTTTATAACTAATCTTTTGGATTCCCTCCAAAAAAATATAAAACGATTAAAATAATAACACTTCTTTTTGAAGTATAAAACCTGATGCCTTCTTCTTCGTCGTCAAGAACCCGACAAAAACCTAAAACAACGCCAGCTGCTTTGTTGATTTCCAATAAACCAAAAACCAACGAACCCTTAATCTTTCTTTAGCCCGTGTTGATACCTTGACAACTCAAAAAATTAAGAACCCTTTAACTTGTTGATGCTCTGCTCCTTGATGGCCAAAAGACCTGAACACCAAAACCTTTGTTGTCGATTACTTGGTAGCCCAAACAA
Organism: Tanacetum coccineum; assembly: GCA_026074375.1. Classification (NCBI taxonomy): domain Eukaryota; kingdom Viridiplantae; phylum Streptophyta; class Magnoliopsida; order Asterales; family Asteraceae; genus Tanacetum; species Tanacetum coccineum. Next base: position 25,960 of record BQNB010064151.1, on the reverse strand, counting down.
AAACACCCTTCTGCTCCTTCTAGAAAACAAATACTAGAGAACCCAACTTGTAAAACCCGTGTTTAAGAAAAAGTCTGACACCTTTGAAATCAAAAACCTGCTATTCAAGAAACCTTGTGTCCTTTTGTTTTCCTTCAAAAAACAACACCTTGCAAATTGTCGACAGCTTCCAGACCAAGAAAACATCGATGGCTACCTACCAACCAAACACCCTCGAATACGGATCTTGATACCATATGTTGTAAATCCCAACAAGCATGGTTTGCTCGAACACGGAATACTTGATCAACAAACTCCAAGAAGATAACTGATAACCTCACAAATAGAACTCGTAACAGTCAACGTAATATGCACACAATAATAACCCTCAATATCAATTTATTATTGAGTATGACAAGAAGATGACGATATAATAACACATCTCCCCTCATCTCTACAAAAGGAGGTGAGGGTGAGGGGTTATTGTGTTGTCATATTCTTTTCATACTCAATAATAAATCGATATTGAGGGTTATTCTTGTGTTAATATTATGCCGACTGTTACGAGTTCTGTTTGTGAGGATATCAGTTATCTTTTTGGAGTTTCTTAATCGTGCATTTCGTGTTCTAGCAAACCAGGTTTGTTGGGATTTAACAACACAACCTTAAAAAGAGAAAGAAAATAATAATGCGCAGATCTCCAACACGAATCACTACAAAAAAATAACCAAAAGAGCAACATATTAATATCTTGTGAATGCATCTAACTTACTATGTTTTTCTAGTTTTATGTAGTTATCTTTTTTCTATTAAAACATAAAACTTTTGAAATCATACTTTTCTTTGTATCCTATTATCATTTTACCCTTATATTTAGTAACAACTCTATTGACAACGAGCGGTAAAATGGTCATGTTACATTAGCAAGATGCACACAAAAGGCAAAATTTAAAAGCTTAGGTATTTAATAAGAAAAAAGATGACTAAATGAAACAAGAAAAAATGGTAAGTGTGTACATATAGTACGTAATCATTGGTTTGAGGTGAGGATAATCGATCGTTTGGTTTCCCACTTCCGTAAGGACCCCAAGTTATGATCGGAGTCAAAAGTTGTGGTAACACTCACGACTCGATTATAGAGTGAGAGTATTTGTGTCAAATGTGACTTTGTCTGTTTCAAGGAAATTACCAAGTATTTAAAAAGATGAATTTAGGGTTTCGTGCAACCCTTGAATGCGATCTAGTAGTTGAGAATGGTACACGTGGTAGTCATACAAGGGAGGAGACAATAATGACATGTGGTGTGTCATCGTTGGCTCTGCCATATTTATGGAATGCTCCATGAATGATTACATGTACTTGTGTAATGTTCGTAGCACTACCTCTTAGGTAAATGAGGCAGTGAAATGTATTTTCTATTGTAATAGCTTTTGGGATAAGATCTCAACCTAGCCTTTTACTTGGATATCCCTATCAGGCCTTGTATTTGTTTGTGTCTTGGAAATTAATGAATCCCGTGTGCATGGGACAACACATAATTAATACTATTAACCAAACTCATTTGCCTATGAGGTCACACGCTAGCACGAAAGAGACCCTATATATGTTTATGTAGTATGCATAGTATCACAATAAAGACTTATAAAGTTGAGGACTCAGACTAGTAACTGGTCGAGTTAACTAACCAAGGACTAACGTTAAATGATATGAACTTGTGTTACAAGCCCATTTAGGCATTGATATGGGCCAATTAAACTAGACATGATGTTGAAATCCTATAAGTTAAGTTAGAAAATGAATTAACTAGCTCCTCTTTATAAGGATAGCATTCATTCCTCTCCTAACTAATTAACATGTACAAAACCCTAATAAGAAAAGTTCTCTCCCTCCCCCCAGCCTCCATATTTAGCCATTACATTCATGATTAAAAACCATGGATGGTCTTGGTTTATTAGTCTTGTTCTTGTGTTGTATACTAGTTGTTGTCTGGTATCAATACGCGTTGTGATATCGCCTTGCAAGCAAGGATTTTGCCAAAGAGTTAGTGTGGATTTATTCATACGCGGTTGTTTTCTGTGATGATCACTTTGATTCATGTTATGTATGATCTTGGGTATCACTAGATTGATCATATAGGCTAGGGCTCGGGGGATCAATTCACGCCCGGTTTATCCGATCAATGTAAGCATCTTGTTTTATGTTTATGTTCTTTTGTTATTGTATTTAATATCAGTTGATGATTAATTATAAATGCATATATGTCACAAAATTATATGATGCATGATATGTTATTTTGATTGATTACGTATTGCATGAAGTTTTAATAAAATGGGTCGAATTCGTGTTTGATTGATTGTTGATTAAATCGCTTCTGTATAATTGTTAATGTTGTTAATAAGAAAATTTTGATGACTTGTTCTTCATTATTATACACAAAATTTGCAAAATTTTCCATTAGTGGTATCACGAGCTTATGTCGTATTGCAATATGTTAGTTATCATCCTTGTTGCAAATTAAGTGTTTAATAGATTTTGGCAAAATAGTTTTGGGTTCTTGTGTTTGAGCTAGATTTATGAACAATCATAAAGTGTTTAATTGATTTTGGGAAAATAGTTTTGGTTTGTTTCTAAACTAACTTGTTGATTTCTATAGATGGGGCTACATCACCACCGGTCAAATATAAGAAGGCTAGATAGGTGATTGGTACTTGTTACTCGGGTGTGAATTCGAGCTTGTGTTTGTCTTTCAAATCATGTTTTAGCAAATTCCTTTCTTGAACTTTGGCACATTTCTAATAATCTCATAAATATAAACATGAATGTTTCTGAGTTTTATGATATTAATATGCTTGTGACTTGTTTAAGTAAGGAGTAGTAATGTTTATGGTTGTTTCGGAATCATGTGAAACATGATAAGGATTTGATGATATTGTTATGTGTATGGATGTTCATATTTGTAAACTTGATATTATGATTGCTAGGTATTTCTATATCCATTGATTGATTGTTGCAACTAACATAGGCAAAAAGGCTTCCAAACATCTCTTTAGTTGTGGTTCGATTTTTTGAGTATTTTTGGATAATATACTCGGAAAAAAAGTGGCAATTTTTTTGGTGTTAAAAACCAAAAAGTTTGTGTTTTTATGTTAAGAGTATCTTAGTTATACATAGTTTTGCAAAAAAATCAACAAAAAACGTTAAAAATTATGTCTTTTAGGTGATTTCAATGTTGGTTTTCTGGAAAAGTTTGAAGGTGCCGATTTAGCCACTCAGCCGATTTTGACACTTAACCTGTAACACCCCACCCGAGAGTGGGTCAAATGTCACACTTATGATATCAAAACAAACGCAAGCGGAAGAATTTATTCATAAAATGGTTCAACAATGTTTACCAAGGAAACTAAAGAAATAAATTGTCAAGTACATCATGACTTCCAAACAAAAATAATTCCAATCTTCAAAGTCTAAACGAAAGATATATTTAACTTTAAAGTCTAAACGATTATAAAAGAAATGGAAAATCTATCATCAAGTCGGTCCACTAAGAGCTCCTAAGCACTCTTCACTCATACCCAGCTTCCCTCTTATTACCTGTCGCGGAGAAAAGAAAATGCGGCTGAGCTAAAACTTAGTTAACAGATATAAACAAAACAGATAGATCAAACATGTGTAGTAAACGAAATGTAATCAGAGATTTCATATATCATCAAAACTGAACGAATAAGTAGCCAAACAAAACATATAGAAATGCCTTACGAGCTCGAAACAAAAGTCTAAAGCATGCCACACGCTTAGACTAAATAATCATATATATATATCACAGAAAGTTATACAGGGGAGTTGCAATCTCCACATGTACCTAAACAAAATATGCAATGGGGTGTTGGCACCACACTAAGCCATGCACTAAAACGAAACTAAACGAAGTACCTAGGATGCATCTATACGCTTCCTACAAATCAAATCATATATGGCCAAGTGCATAATAGAGCACAACAAAACAAAAGGGAATGTCATGGTCTGATCACAGCGCCACAGATAGTGTCACGCCATTGGTGCCTCAATGACGCAGCCATGGTACCTCCATGGCTAGTTAGCTCAGGCATCAAAACAAAACAAAGGGTTCATATAGCATATCGAAACGAAACATATTATGTCCAAAGAAGTTCATGTCTAAACAAAACGGATAAGTTCATATCACGACAATGTCAAATGAAGCATGTATCAAACGAATTCAAAGGGCTCAATGAAGTTATCAAACAAGGTTACAACAAATAACGAATCATAGGATGGGAAACATAAATAGGGATTTTAGTGAGGCAAATAGATACGGAGCAAAAGTCATAAGAATCTTTAAAAAGAAAGGATAGAATATATGTACCTTAACGATAATTCAATGCGTACTCAAAACATGACTTACTCCGTCTTTGATAATCTACAAGAATTCCAGAATTGGTATGTATTAACAATTTGGCAAATTGTTCTTTGTCATAGGTGTCGAATTAGTTAATTTTAAATTCTTATCTCTACTGTATTATATAGGTTACTTTGTTCCTTATTCCCAACGTTTATACTTCTTGACTTTTCTACTTAAATAGTTTGTAAACATGATACGGTTATATGAATTCCCAAAAGTACTTGGTATGGCTATAAATAAAGTGAAGTTTCAATACAAAGGACTTACCGATTTAACTTGTGTTTTTAGAAGTTCCAATTAAAATGAACTACTGCTTTTGATGCATATACCTCAAAGACATTCATTTTTGTTATAAAGTTTATGTGATATATACAAGTCTCATTTAAAATTATAATTATCAACTAACAAGACTAAATTTGTAATGATATGAGGTCAATTATAACTATGCATTACATATCAATTATACTATACGTTACTTATCAGACATAAACTATGCATGCACATGTTTCTTCTTTCCCCTTTTCAACCTAAGAGATCTGCTTGTTCTACACAAACCAATTTAATACATCTTTACTCCAATTAGATACCAAATCTCATGTCATGCTTGCTTATTTCAATCAATATGTTTTACTGATTATACATTTGTTATGATAAATATATCATACTATAACTCAACAAGGTTTCCTAACCTAATAATAGTTATATGTGATGCATGATTATGTGATTCAAGATATACCTCCGAACAAAATCGAAACCAAAGACGAATGCTAAGACTAGAATCTAACGAGACGCAAACAAACCCACAACCCAACCGTAGACGATTTGCTAGACACGTATCAGTCACGAACCAAAACCCTCTAACGAATCGAAACCAAAAACTGCATCCCGCGTATGAACAGATCGAAACCAACACCCACACTTACACAAACAGCTATATGTACAAATAACGACCCAAAACCTTAACCTACGCACGAACCAAAACTAGGATCCTGTCACGAACACCAACCCAAATATGAACTCGAACTAGAGGAACAACTGGACAGAACCTGGACCAGAACACAAGCAATATACCAACATGAATCCAAACGTACCCGATGAATCACGAAATCAAAACTGCAACCAAACCAAACTCGAACAAGAACAACGACCAGAACCAAACTCGATACAAATGAACAACCCGCAACCCGATATAAAAATAACCATTTAGTTTGAATGACAAATGCCAATAATTCAACACTCACACTCACACTCACTTTTATGATGATAGAGAAATTTGTGTTGCAGTTATTTTCAAGATCTCGGTGAATTTTTATAGGGAGAGGAGATATGAGGAAGTGATATAAGAACGTGATTTAAACGAACTCTTTGATAATGACGGGATAAGTATGAGTTGCATTGACTAAGGAGAGGGAGTTGCATTATCTGGTTTTATTTTGATATTAGCGTGGGTTCATATTATGTGACTTCATATCTGATTTTATTCAGCCATATGTTATTTTATTTAGTATGTATCATATTAGTCTTCATATTGCAACATTTTTTTATTATTATTAAGTAATTTAGGGTGTTATAATTCTTCCCCTCTAAAAGAAAATTTCATTCGCGAAATTAAATTCGAATTTTTAAACAGAAGCGTACCAAATCGCGAAAAGAAATATGGATAGTCAGTCTGCATCATTTCTTCATTTTCCCAAGTAGCCTCACGCTTGGGATTATTTTTCCAAATAACTTTAACAAGAGGAATAGTTTTCTTTCTCATGACTCGCTCTTGACAATCTAAAATGGCCTCAGGCTCCTCAACAAAAGACAAATCTTCACGAATCTTATCAAACGGATATTGAGTGATATGTAATGAATGATAGTAATAACCTCTCAAAAGAGATACACGGCACACATTATGAACATGAGACAATTGCGGAGGTAATGTCAAATGATAAGAAACTTCACCAATACAATCTAATATTTCGAACGAACCAATGAATCGTGGACTTTATTTCGCTTTCAAACTAAAACGTCAAACACCTCTACACGGAGTAACCTTAAGAAACACACGGTCCTCGGGTTTAAATTCCAAGACTCTTTGATGACAATCGGCATAACTCTTTTGTCGTGAGTGAGCTTCCTTAAGCTTCTCTTTAGCAATGGAAACTTTTTTATTTGTAACCTCAACTAATTCTGGACCTTCTATAACCCACTCCCCAACTTCATTAAGATTGTTCTAAACATTCCTCGAGACATCCTATGACTCTGATAAGTTCACATTATGTCATGTAATTATTATCACGTTGGCCTGACGTCATAATAATAGCATCACATAAACATGCCCTTATCGTTATCGTACTCTATCCCAAGTCATAACCAAAAATAATCTTAACTTATATCTCATGCTACTATCCCTTAATTGCTTACCAATATTACAAACAAATAGTTATTCTACACTTTCGATCATATAAATCTGAAAAGAAGCCCCCTTGATATTTTCATGCCGACTATTATTGTAAGCAAACTCAACTAAACACAAGTACTCGTCCTAATTTCTTGTCCGATCCAAAATGCATGATCTGAAAATACCTTCTAGGGTCTAAATAGGGCGTTCAATCTGTCCATCAATCTAAGGGTGATGAGCGATACTAAACTTAAGTCTCGTTCCCTAAGCATTCTGTAAACCTTTCCAAAATCGTGAAGTGAAACGCGAATCCCTATCAGACACAATTGATGCAGGCATACCATGTAACCGAATAATCTCTTGTTGAAAGATCTCTGCCAACTTGCTAACTGAGTACCCTTGCTGAATAGGTAAAAAAGTGAGCTGACTTGGTCAACCGATCAACCATAACCCAAATTGCATCATTCTTCTTAAGGGTGCGAGGCAACCCCATTACAAAGTCCATGGGAATTTTGATCCCATTTCCAAGTTGGAATATCTAGAGGTTGAATAAGACCACTTGCACGTTGATGTTTGATTTTAACTTGTTGACACGTTAAGAACTTAGCCACAAATCTAGCCACATCATGTTTCATACCATTCCACCATAAATTTTGCTTCAAATATCTATACATCTTCGTAGAGCCCGGATGAATAGAGAAAAGAGAACTATGTGCCTTAGTCAAAATAGCTTCTCGAAGAGAGGAATCGTCAGGAATACATAATCTATTACCGTACCATATCACACCATGATCGTCCACCCAAAATTCTGCATGTTTACCCTTTTCAAATTTTCCAACACAGACCATAATTCACCATATTCCTTTTGAGCTTCCTTGATCCACAATATAAGGTTATGTTCAATCTTAAGGCTAGCTATATAATCTTCAGAACCACTAGCAACTAACTCAACTTCCATGAGTTCTAAATCTTTGATAATCTCATGTTGAATTTTGAGACAAGCCATAATTCCTGAGTTCTTTCTACTAAGTGTGTCCGCTACAACATTAGCCTTGCCCGGATGATACTGAATATTTGCATCGTAATCCTTGAGAAGTTCCAACTATCGCCTTTGCCTTATATTTAACCCCTTTTTAGTGAAAATATATTTTTAAGGCTTTTGTGATCGGTGAAGATGTCACAAGTTTCCCATACAAATAATGCCTCCAAATCTTAAGAGCAAAAATGACTGATGCCAAATCTAAGTCATGTGTCGGATAATTCACTTCCCATGGTTTCAGGTGCCTCGATGCATAAGCGATAAGCTTTCCCATGTTGCATAAGAACGCAGCCAAGACCTTTCATTGACGCATCACTATAAATTTGGTATCCACATGTTCCAGAAGGAAGAGTAAGCACGGGAGAAGAAACTAATCTCCTTTTTCGCTCTTCAAAAATCTTCTCTCGTTCCTTATTCCAGACAAACTTCTCTCATTTTCGCATAAGTTTCGTCAAAGATAAAGCAAGAAGTGAAAATCCTTCCACAAATCTTCTATAATACCCTGCAAGCCCAAAAAAGCTACTAACTTCGGTCACTGTCGTCGGTCTCGCCCATTTAGTGATAGCCTCAACCTTAGCAGGATCCAAAGGAATATCATCGGCTAATACAATGTGACCTAACAATGCTACTTGCCCCAATCAAAAGTCACACTTAAAGAATTTTACATAAAGCTTCTTCTGACGCAAGACTTCTAATACAATACGAAGATGATTCTCATGCTCCTCCCTCATCTTCAAATACACCAAGATGTCATCAATGAACACTATGACAAATCTGTCTAAGTACTCATGAGAAACATGATTCAACAAGTTTATAAAAAAAATAGCCAGAGCATTAGTCAATCCAAACGACATCATAAGAAACTCATAATGACCATAATGAGTGCGAAAGGCTGTTTTAGAAACGTCTTACTCCTTTACACGTAACTGATGATAACCCGACCTCATATCAATCTTTAAGAAAAACTTTGCACCCTAAAGTTGATCAAACAAATCGTTGATTCGCGGTAGTGGATATATGTTTCTAACTGTAATACGATTCAGCTCCCTATAATCAATACACAACCTCATGCTACCATCCTTCTTCTTCAAAAATAAAACTGGTGCGCCACACGGAGATACACTCGGTCGAATAAAACCACGTTCGAGAAGTTCTTGAAGTAGATCTTATAGTTCTTTCAATTCAATTGGCGCCATTATATACGGAGCTTTAGAAATTAGTTGAGCACCAGGAATCAACTCAATAGTGAATTTGACTTCATGCTCAGGTGGTAATCCCGACAATTCATTAGGAAATACATCAGAAAAATTTCAAACTACTGGATGACTCTCGAGGCGAGGTCCATCCAACGAAGTATCTTTAATTGATGCTAAGAAACTTTCACAACCGTGAGAAATTAGTGTTCAAGCCTTGAGAGCAAGCTTAATAGGTCAGGAACCATGATAAATGAAATCAGGATTGTTCAAATCGCCAAAGATGACACGTTTCATATGACAATCGATAGCAGCTTGATGCTTAGTCAATCAATCCATACCAAGAATAATATCAAAATTGCTCATTTCTAAAAGAAGCAAATTAGTAGAACGAATATTGTCACTAACACGTAACAGGAATGCTCAAACACATGATTAATAACAACAAAATTTCTCATAAGCGTAGAAATGGATAAGGCATGATCTAATAGTATAGATGAAACTTAAAGATTTTAGCAAATGTAAGAGGAGCCACAAAACGCGTCGAAATAGTACCAAATACAACACACACATAACGATCGTACATATTAAAAGCACTCGAAATAGATGATAGAGTTTCCAGAACGGACAAAGAGGCATCTAAACGATTGACAAACGAATCAACAAAGACAATATAGAGATTAAGATCAAAATTTGAAAGAGAGCGATTAAATCGAAAACGAAACCTAAATGTCTACCCAATCCTCACAGGTCATAACCTAAGTTCTACAGGACGAACCTTGAGCTCTGATACCATAACTGTAACACCCCACCCGAGAGTGGGTCAAATGTCACACTTATGGCATCAAAACAAACACAAGCGGAAGACTTTATTCATAAAATAGTTCAACAATGTTTACCAAAGAAACTAAAGAAATAAATTGTCAAGTACATCATGACTTCCAAACGAAAATAATTTCAATCTTCAAAGTCTAAACGAAAGAGATATTTAACTTCAAAGTCTAAACGATTATAAAAGAAATAGAAAAGCTATCATCATGTCGGTCCACTAAGAGCTCCTAAGCACTCTTCACTCATACCCAGCTTCCCTCTTATTACCTACGGCAGATAAAAGAAAATGTGGTTGAGCTAAAACTCATTTAACAAATATAAATGAAACAGATAGATCAAACATATGTAGTAAACGAAATGGAATCAAAGGTAATAGGTAGTAAACGAAGCGAAATAGATCAAACATATATCATCAGAACTGAACGAATAAGTAGTCAAACAAAACATATAGAAATGCCCCACAAGCTTGAAACAAAAGTCTAAAGCATGCCACACGCTTAGACTAAATAATCATATATATATCACAGCAAGTTATACAAGGGAGTTGGAATCTCCACATGTACCGAAACAAAATGTGTAATAGGGGGTTGGCACCACACTAAGCCATGCACCAAAACGAAACTAAATGAAGTACCTAGGATGCATCCATACGCTCCTTACAAATCAAATCATATATGGCCAAGTGCATAATAGAGCACAACAAAACAAAAGGGAACGCCGTGGACTGATCACATCGCCACAGATAGTGTCACGCCATTGGTGCCTTAATGACATGGCCATGGTACCTCCATGGCTAGTTAGCTCGGGCATCGGAACAAAACAAAGGGTTTATATAGCATATCGAAACGAAACATATTATGTACAAAGAAGATCATGTCTAAACAAAACGGATAAGTTTATATCACGAAAATGTCAAATGAAGCATGTATCAAACGAATTCAAAGGGCTCAACAAAGTTATCAAATAAGGTTGCAACAAATAACGAATCATAGGATGGGAAACATAAAAAGGGATTTTAGCGAGGCAAATAGATACGGAGCAAAAGTCATAAGAATCCTTAAAAATAAAGGATAGAATATATGTACCTTAACAACAATTCAACGCGTACCCAAAACACAAATTACTTCGTCTTTGATTATCTACAAGAATTCCAGAATTGGTATGTATTAACAATTGGACAAACTATTCTTTGTCATAGGTTTTGAATTAGTTATTTTAAATTCTTATCTCTACTGTATTATATAGGTTACTGTAGGATCGTTTAAATCATAACACGGGTGATGATTCGAGTGGTTTAGCTAGTTTCTAGTAAGAGAAACACAAGAGAGAGATTCTAGAGAGAGAGAGAGTGTATGTGTTTCTATGAAATGATTTGACTAGCTTGCCTCTTCCAAAGTTGGAAGAGGCTTATATAGTTCTTACAATATATCGGGTATTAGTACCCGGCTTAAGACCGAAAATCATACTAATAATTATTAAACTACGAGCTATAATAAATAGTAAAATACATGGGGTGACCGAGTCTTTTTCTAATATCTAACAATCTCCCCCTAAGGGAGGTCACCCCTGAAAACACTAGACTTAAGCTCTTACAGCTTGCAGTCTCTTAAATCTTCATGTTACATCTAGTACATTGTTGTAGTGATCTTTTGATAACAATTGAGCTTGTTCACTTTGACTTGTTTTGATTGTGATCATGAGCTTTCTTGAGATCATCAGCCAAACTTAATCTCTCATCATCTAGTAATCTATTGCCATCTTGTGCACTTGTGAAGAAGAATATGATATCAGAGTTTGCGGAAGCTTTGACACCTTTATGAGATCTTTCATTACTTCATAACAAGTGTAGGTCGTGTCTGAGCATTCGGTTATTAACTTGACATTACTGGAACTGGGTATCTCCATCTCCATCTCCATCTTTAAAAGATTCTGTAATGAAACAGTTAGCAATAAAGAGAAAATTGATTTGAAAAATCAGTCTAAGTGTTAATTATGAAAATATTTTGTAACACTTCGATAGTTTTGATTGGTTGTCAAATGTTCAATAACCGTCAATTCTTATGCTGGAACAAGTTTGATTCACGTAGAATCGCACCATCGTTTCTTTCCAGTTGACACAAGTTTGATTCTTGCAGAATCGCACAAGTCACCTACCTAGAGCTTGTGTGATTTTGGCTCTAGCAGGATTTCCATCTTCATTGTGAATACCTTCGTATCACTCGGATGTTCTGGCAATATCACAAGGATAATGCGTAGGACTCTTAAGACAACCTTGTTTCCACAATGTGTGAAAGACAAGATAATTGGAAATGTGTCCTAACGAGATTAATTGATGATCTCTTGGCTCTAGACTCTAAAGTGCGCTTTGATATTAGTGATCGGAGGCTGGATCTGACTGCCACCTTATCAAGACCGCCTACTCGAGTGAGTGAGTTAGTAGATTACATGTTTAGTCCTCCGTGACAAATGAGACAAGTTTCTTTTAAGAGAAACTCGAATGGCTGGGAAGGGTTGTCCATTGCATCACTGGTTTCCAAGATGTCGTCCTTCAATTCAGCAGTCAACATTGATTCTGACAGCATATGTATTGACCCGGTTTCTGCCTTAAGTGTATGGAGGGCTTCTTTCTTTACACCCTTTATCTGTACAATTCTTTTTCATTCCTCAACCCCTTCAGTGCTTACCGAGACTTCATGACTAGCACGGTATATTCCAATACTAGCTCCATCTCAGTCGGCACTATTCCTCTATTCTTACATTTACTCCTCTTTATCATACCTAAGGACTTCTGTACTAACTAGTGGATTGTCCCTGGGTAGATCCCTCCAGTTCTGGCAGGATCATAGGAACGAGTACCTAACCTTACCATCCTTATAGCTTCGATAAAAGTAAATACATGGTCAATCTTTTGGTATAGTTCACATTGCCATAAAATCACTGTTGAAAAACTCAATCAGGTACTTATGATATAACTATCAAAGTGTTTAGTACCCGATTGTTTTTGCATTTCAGAAAAGCTCCCCCTCAACATGTGCATCGGTATTCGAAACTGTTTAGCACACGTTGGCGGAGTATGCACTTGAGAAATATGATCACATTACATATTTTAATCACATTTTCTCCCCTTATTAAAAATTTCAAACCCTTTGACATTTTGGATATCACTTGATTTAAATATGTTATAAAATTAGGAGAAAAGTGTGCCTATTATTCACAAGCCGTGTTTGGAACATATTAATGCTCCCCCTCAATCGTTGAGGGTATGTGTTAGTGTCAGATATGATAATTTTGAAGATTTTTTCGTTAAACTCAAAAACCTGGTTTTTTAAGTTTAATGAAAAACTCATGAAAAATTCATAGACTGACACATAACAGCTAATGTACTGAGATGAATGTTTCCATTACCGATGAATAATGCCTTAGTGCGGGAATGATAATATCATTCACTTCTCTTGATTAAACTAAACCAAATTCTTTGAGCTCACTAATGAAGCATTTCGTGATTTTCTGAGTTTCTTCAGATCTTTAACATTTCTACCAAATAATCTCGATGAACTGTAGTTTGTAGTGGAGTTGTCGTGGTTGTTGAAAGAGTTGTGTTGTATCAGTTGTCTCTGTAACAGCTAAAAGGAACATCATCTTATGCAGTGAGAGTTTGAAGATTTGGTTCCTTAGCTTCTTTTTTTGGTTTTCCCCCCCCCTCTCACAGACCCGGTTACACTTTCCAATCGGCACCCAGACATTAAAATTGAACAACACTCTCCCCTCAATCGATGACCCGTTTTCTATTGAAAGAGTTGTAGTCATTGATTGAGTGTCAAATTGTCCGGATTGATTTTCAAACAATACTTTTACCACCGTGTTTAACACAAATAATTTTGAAGAATCAATTAAGAAAAATTATTTGGTATCAACAGAAGACTTCTCTTCGGAATTAAAAAAATGCAATGAAACGTACATTAACCCAAGTGCATGATATAAAGTAATCCATGCCCGAGCAAATTTAATTACCCGTTGTTAGGAACAGCTGTCTGTAAGACGACAATCTTTCCTTCAAATGAGAACCGGGTTGCAATCTGAAGTAATTGCAAACCATTGTCATGAGCTCACAACTTTGAATGTTTTGTTATAGTAGCTCAAGACCGAAAAGACTTCTCTTTTCATTGCTAAGGATAAATGCACTGAAACGTGTATTTTCCTTTACGATAAGGCCCGGGTTATGCACAGAAATGTACATAAGCCAATTCTTCATCATCTGCTTCCCACTCATGAATCCTCAAGATTCTTCATTGATGAAAGGGTTCTGGATGAGCTCGGTGGATTCTCCAGGTGGACATGTTCCTTATTCGTATGCTTCAAGCTTTCATGTACCTTAGGGTAATTAGTAGCAAGGAAGACATCATGCATGTGCTCAGGGTTTGGTCCAGCAAGAGCCACATGACTTTGTTCAAAGTTTGATCCAACCTTTTCTAAATTACCACCAGATTCAGCATCTGCATGTGCTCAGGGTTTGGTCCAGCAATGTTTTTAGAAGCATCCTAACCTTGTTCGTCACCAACATTTAGAATTTCAGTATCAGTCTCACTGTTTATCTTTTCTGAATTACCACCAGATTCAGCATCTGCATGAGATAGAGTTTCACGAACCATCTTTGTGGATGTAGCATCCTCAGGATGTACAGAAGGTCCAGTAGTTTCATCCTGAGATGCTATAATCCACCTCTGGAATATGCATTAATCCATGGTACGTTGTTTCTTTGGCTTATGCAGTTCCAGAAGTGACTTTGCAGCTTGTACATCTGTAGTACTGCCTTTCCCCTTAACTTCAACTACTGGGAGTTTTCTGGTGGTCTATGGAGCAGGTTCATGAATAGCCACTCTGTTAACATGTGCTTGACCATATGCCTGAGAGACTTCCAAGCTCATTTGAGTACCTTGTTATAGATTGTACTCATAATCATCCATATGAGGTTTAGGAGCCGGTTGAACTTCATCTTCATCAACCAGTTTAAAGGAACTCTTCTCCTTGTAATGTTATGTCCGTTTTACCAGCTGGAGGTGACTTGAATGGGTGAGCTGAGTCTGCAGGAGTGACATTTAAGGCCTTCCGAAGAAGATCAGCACTTAGATTAAGTCTGCAGGAGTGACAAGAGAAGGTTTCCCTTTCCAATCTGTAACTACTCCGAGCAATGAAGGATCTGTTCATCTCTTCTTTTTCACATCTCTTTCACATTCGATCATTTCATACACATTGAGAGACCAAGTTTAACCGTGTTGATCACATTAGATTTACTATTCTTTTTCACATCTCTTTCACATTCGATCGTTTCATACACATTGAGAGACCAAGTTTAACCGTGTTGATCACATTAGATTCACTATTCTCCCCTTCAAAAATTGCATATGTGATTGCCATTTTTGATCTAGTGAATTAGAATACCAGCTGATCTACGTTGATCCACTTAACACCTTTCTTCTCTTTAAGGAACGGGGCCTGAAGAGATGCCAGCAGACGCCTTCGTGACATTTGAGAAACAAGGTTTGAACTGATTTGTTTAAACGTCTTTTGACAATGGAGACCGAGGCTTGAACTGTTGTGTTCAAACAACTTAAGACATTGAGGAGCGAGGCCTGAACTGATTTGAGCAGACATCATTTAATGAAGAACGAGGCTTGAACTGTTTTGTCGATGAAGAACGAGGCTTGAACTGTTTTGTCCAAACATCATTTGATGAAGAACGAGGCTTGAACTGTTTTGTCCAAACATCATTTGATGAAGAACGAGGCTTGAACTGTTTTGTCCAAACATCATTTTAGGCTCGGGTCCTGAACTGATGCGTACATGAGCCATTACTTTCTTCCTCTAAATCAAGTTTTGAACAGCTTGAGTCCAGATAAATATCAACTGAAATGCAGAAGATTTTAGGATTTTTTGCAACTTTTGTAGATCCAAGGGAGAGGTTTTCCCTTTTCCATCTGTATTCACTTCGAAGCAATGAAGGATCAGTTCATTCTCTTCTTTTCCATCTTCTTTTTCACCTCTCTTTCACATTCGATCATTTCTACACATTGAGAGACCTAGTTTACGAGTTGATCACATTAGATTATATTCTCCCCTCAAAATTGCATATGTGATTGCCATTTTTGATCTAGTGAATTAGAATACCAGCTGATCTACGTTGATCCACTTAACGACTGAACGAGCATGGAAAAAATATGAAACTTGTTGATGAGAATGATCAAGAACAAGAAGATTTCTCTTTTGTTGAAGATAAAGCGCACTGAAGCGTACACCTTTCTTCTCTTTAAGGAACGGGGCCTGAAGAGATGCCAGCAGTACCCTTTGTGACCATATAAAGAAAAGAGGTTTGAACTGATTTGATTTAAACGTCTTTTGACAATGATGACCGACCTGGCTTGAAATAGCTGTGATCAAGCATCTAAGACATTAGGAGCCGTGGCCTGAACTGATTTGAGCAGACATCATTTGATGTGATAGCTCCAAAGTGATCATTACCGAATCTAACTGTCCCGATGAACTTTTCTACAAAGTTCTTGCGCTTTGAACGATTCCCCGTCATGTGTTTTGAACAGCCTGAGTCCAGATACCAAAGGACGACCCGTACAACCTGCATTTGAAAACAGTCGAGTGTGGAGAGTTTGGAATTTTGGTTCCCCAATTTTTGTTAGGGTCCTGGTGGTTAGTAGTTATGATAGAACATTGCACAGAAAGCTTAGTTAAAGGGCACAGTTCGCCTAAGGCAAAAAATTTTCCTGTGGGTCTCCATTGATAACCACAATTAAGTTTTCCTAAGGCGACTTTCTTTCCTGTGGATCTCCATTGATAACCAACATTAGCAAAGAGTTTTCCCGTTGCTTTCCAAACCTGCTTGGTCTTGTTCAAACTGTTATCAGATAGTTTGCCTTTTGGTTTCCAGATCTGCTTGGTCTTGTTTAAACTGTTATCAGACAGTTTGCCTTTTGGTTTCCAGATCTGCTTCCCTTTATTCAAGAGAATTTTAACAGTGGGGGTAGCATTCACAGAGCTCAAAATATTAACAACACACATTTCATGATTTGCAGAGTTTAAACATTTGTTACACGTTTTGCACACAGATTCAGAATTCGAATTAATTACAACACGCTTAGAGCTAATGCTAGAATCAACCCGATTCACTTTTGTCCATACTGACTTATTTGTCCTAGGGTGAACTTCTACTTTCTTCTTATTCTCAGTCTTAGCAGGCGGGATCCTATTTTTCTTTGTATTACCTCTAGGCTTTGATCCGCTTGCTTCAGTGGAAGTGTTTACTCCTGTAGAATGAATCACATGGACATTAGTTTGTTGGACCTTTTGTTGCACTTCGTGTTTCTGTGTGTTGCTAGATGAGGTTCCTGGTGCATCACTAAAAGTAACTTGCTTTTTCCTAGTAACAGGGGTAGAGGGAGCCTTGTTATCTCTTTCATTGAAACTTTTTGGGCAAGTGCCAATCACACATTCTAACAATTCTTGAGATAACTTAGTGTATTGGCAAGCATAGTTAAGTGAATTATCCAGTGGTTTAACTACTCTAGCTTCCTCTACAATCTCCCTAACCGTTTCTACACTCTCCTTAAGATGTTTGACATAGTTTAAATGAGCACTCCTATTGTTCTTAAGGGGATGAGGGATGGGTTTAACATCAATGGCATACATGCCAGGAGCAAGAACTTTTGGTTTGACATAGTCACTAGTGAAACAAGGCTCTTTGCTTCGCAATTGAGCTTTTAGACTCTCAATCTCATTCAACATGGTAGATGTCTTTTCACTTGTGTGAGCACGCGTGATCTTAATTGAGTCATACAATTCCTTGTAATGTTGTTTGACCTTTTCTAGTTCTACTCTATCGCAATCATTTTGTTCAATAAGAGCAGTGACATCTATAGCATTATAAGGCTCACGACTTCTGTCATTCACATTAGCGACTAGATCTTTCAAGTGTCTAATCACGTTATCTTTTTCTTGAATCTGATGTTCGAGATTCTTGATCTTAAAGAATGAGTTCATAATCCAGGAGCCTCCTGTGAAGCTGTGTATTTTATTATCAAAACTTACTCGAGAGTTGATACTTTTTAATTGCAATTTAGGGGGCATTCCTTTCATTTTTGAATAAGTTTAGACCTCATCATGAACTTTAGACATAATCAGCTTCAAGATCTACAACGTGATTTTTCCACATCAACATCAGTTTGAGTCGACAAACAATAACATCAGATCTCATTTCAATGAGAAGGTTTTTCTTTTCATTCAGCACATTGCTTTTCTACAGTATCCTAGTACCATCCTCGTTACTCATTTGATCAAAAATTTCTTCCATTACTTTAAACATCCTTAACAAGGGCTGTTTGAAACTCCAACAAAGTGTTCTTAATAGTTTTGAAAAATGGAAAAACTTCAGTAGGTAACATCTTTTGTTGCTCAAAACCTCTTTCCCCCTCTTTAAGACCCGACCTGATGGTGTGATTCTAGTTTTGCAAGTTTTGTCAAATTCCGTAAAAAGTTGTGTGAGTACATAAAGATTAATCTTCACCTGACTTTTAGTTGGAAGAATTCTGGGGACAAGCTTGACAGGAGTATTGGGTGGATACACTGTCAATGCTGAAATTGGTTTTGGAGCTAAGGTCTCAGCCTTTTTCCTGTTGTTGTTATCTATGGACCAAAATATCTGTTCTGGGGTCAGATTTCTTTGGGGAGCAAAGGTTGCAAGAAAGTTCTCCTTCGAGTAATCTGGGGGGGCAATCCTAACTTTATTTTCCACACATTGAGGGCTTTTCATTTTCTCAAGCATTCTTTTCCTAGTTATCTCAGATATCTCACGAGTATCCTCTGAGTCATGTACAACAGGGCGTGCATGATTGGACATGACTAATACATGACCATTATAGAGGGCAGGTTGAACTTGCTTTGCACGGGTGAGACATAAGGGATTTTTGTAGCCTATCGCTACCTTGTTCTTTTCATCATAAAATGATTTTGGTTTACATATCATGTGAACCGTTTGAACAGACTGATCTTGTTTGTATAATCTATCTTCAACCTTTTCTTTTAGCCTTTTAATGTCTAAAAACTCTTCAAGGAATTTGTCTTCTTTTTGTTTAAAATCCTTTTTCAAAATGATCGCTTCTTCCGTCTTTGACTTATAATGGCCAACGGTAGAACGAAGTTGCAATTGTGCTGAATGAAGTTCTGATTTTAAAGAAGTTTCCTTTCTATTTCGGTCTGAGATAATTATTCTCATTTGTTCATCAATTTTTCGTTCTCTATCAGTTAATTCAAACTTTGCCCGTTTTTCATATTCCCCGACCAGTTCCTTATATCTCGCAAGTTCAGAGGTCACTGAATCCTTAACTACCATGTTTGGCTTATTTGCTAATCTACTTTGTACGCCATGTTCATGCATTTCATCAAGAATTGACATCAATGCATCATTTCGTACAGAAGATACATTACTTTGTACAACATGTTCTTCGTTGTCTTCCACATACTGATCATACGGAATAATATTACTATCACTCGTATAGTCAGCATCAGAGTCAACAACGTAGTTGTGTTGTACATCGCTTTGCATCTCGTGTACTTCATGATACTCATCCATATGATCTACAAAGGTATCATGATCTTGTACCTCAAACGGAGTATTCGAGTCATATGATGGCCCGGCTTCATCGTAGATTGGATCTTCAGATGAAAGATTTACCATGAACATGGTCTGTGTGGTGGGAGCCTCATCAACATCAGAGTCGAATGCATCGCATTGATCAGCTTCAAAGACATCGTCATCAAAATTGGTGACCTGTTCTCCTGTAAGAAACAACAACTGCTCTTCATCCAGTACAACACCATTCTCATGAGCATTCATGAGCAGCATCTTGTCTTTGAAGTAGTCTGAATCCTGAGGACGCTTTGGTTGTGGACATTCTCGTGCTATGTGCCCGATTCCTTTGCAGTTGTAACACATAACGGGTTTAGCTTGACCAGGATTCACATTGCCATCTCTGTTCTGACCTCCAGCATTCCCAGCTACAACATTTCCTCTTGCATTGTTCCTCTGAAATGGTCTTCCTTGATTATTCGCATTGTATCTACCTCGAACATCCTGAACAACAACGTCTTGAACTGTAGCATTGTTCCTTGCGTTTGAGGAAGTTCGGAGTTGATTGTTCGTTTGAGGAAGATGTGTTTTGAATGATTGATTGAGGAGGGAAAGTGTGTTGGTTAGGCTTTCAATCAAGTTATCCGTTGAAGTGCTTCCTGTGTCCATTTGACAGTTATCAACAATTGATGGTTGATTTGAGGATTGTGGAGACTCAGATGATTGTGTTGGATACTTCTGATTTGATGCATTAGACACTAGTGCCAAGGGGTCATCAGTAGGTTGAATGAACCTTTCCATCATCATTATGTTCTCATTTGCATGTACCTCATGTTGCTTCAAGTAGGCATACAACTGATCAAAGTTAGACTCTTTCAAACCTCTGTTTAGTTTGACTTCAGTAATGAATCTACTCCATTCAGGTAACATGTTGTTCACAAACTTAGAGTTAAGCTGCATTCTGGACATGGTCATCTTGATGTTTCTCATGTCGTTAATGAGCTTTGAAAACCTAACATAGTAAACATGAATGGTCTCTCCTTTGATTTGACAGAAGCGTTCAAATTCATCGTATAATTGTGATTCCCTATCATCCTTTGTTAACTCAGAACTTCCAGAAATCATCTTCATATTATCCCAAATGTCTTTGGCGTCAGTGTAATGGTTAATGAGTGTGTGATCGTCTTTTGGCTATCCCTTAAAGTAAGATATTCGTTAGCCGAATGTCAGCTTTATACCTTTCCTTTTCTTTTGCAGAAAGGTTGTAAAGACTCTAGGCACGTTTTGGACTTGTTGAAGTGCACCCTCAGTTTCTTCAGCATCTTCGGCAAGAGTTTGTATGGTAACATTCCCATTCGAAATGGACCTTCTCAGAATCGATTTCATATTGTTCTTTCCGTTTTCTTTTCCCAGTCCAATACAGACGAATGCGGTTGTTGCAAGATTCAAAGTCTGTTCTGTCAGCATTGGTGGGATGTATCGAAACGGATACCAAATATCTTCTGACATATTAGACACCTTGATGTATTGGTTATGAATGAGCAATTATCGTTCACGGGATTTTTACAAGTATAAGATTTAAACCGATAAGACGTTTACCGGGATTATAAAAATCAAATAGAAAAACCGTAAATGTATAATTGGTTGTGATATTTGGTTTGGTGATTTGTTTGAAATTTTGGCGCAGTGGATTAGAATAAATTAAATTTTACCCTATTATCAAATCTAAATTGGTGTAAAAAAATAAGCTAAAAAAGGCTAAAGAAAAAATTATATTTTATCTTAATTTTTACCGCCATAAAGTGTCGCTTAAAACGGTGGTCGGACCGAATAAATTTTTACCCTATTACCAAAATTTGAATTTGATGTAAAAATAAGTTAAAAAGACTATAGAAAAAAGATTACAAAATACTTAATTTTCCCGCCAAAAAGTGTCGCTAAAAGGGGTGTCGTCTGGATACTTTTTTTTTTTAATCAAACAGCTGCGTATATGTTTCTATCAAACCGCCGCTTTGAAATCAACCAAACCGCCTCCTTTTGATTGAGCAAACCGCTGCCTAACATGCCAACTTGCCGCCAATATCTTACTAGGCAAACCGCCGTGGTGCTAGTGTAAGCAAACCGCCGTGTAATAGAATAATCAAACCGCTGCTTCTTTTGACAACTCGCCGTATATTTAAAATAATCAAACCACTGCCTAGTCTGACTAACTCGCTGCCTGTTCCTTTGAGCAACTCGCCGTTTAGCAACTCGCCGTTTAGCAACTCGCCGTTTAGCAAGTCGCCGTTTAGCAACTCGCCGGCTATGTGAGCAACTCGCCTTTGACTTTTTGCTAAAAACATGAACCTTATATCTTCGTTTTTGATCTTGAGGCTTGATGATCACTTGTAGGAGTAACAATGCTTCTTCCGTAGCATGTAATAACCCCGAGAAACACAAGATTATCAACCAATTTAAGCCCAATAAGCTTTTTGAGCCGTGGGTTTTAGAACAAAAATAAGCACGAATTTGATTCTTTTAACCACATAAATCAATCACGAATCCAGCCTTGCTCTGATACCAATTGTAGGATCGTTTAAATCATAACACGGGTGATGATTCGAGTGGTTTAGCTAGTTTCTAGTGAGAGAAACACAAGAGAGAGATTCTAAAGAGAGAGAGTGTATGTGTTTTGAAATGTAAAAGATTTGACTAGCTTGCCTCTTCCAAAGTTGGAAGAGCCTTATATAGTACTTACAATATACCGGGTATTAGTACCCGACTTAATACCGAAAAACGTACTATTAACTATTAAACTACGAGCTATAATAAACAGTAAAATACACGGGGTGGCCGAGTCTTTTTCTAATATCTAACACAAAATGTCCGTTACAAGGTGCTCACCTACGGATTCATACACCGGACAGGGTTGTGAAAACCAATAGATCTATTTAATGCATTAGCGTTCACCTCGCAAGGTAATTAACGGTTCATGAAATAAGGGACTTCGACAATAGCAACTTATGCGGAAACAATCTCGTAATCGGGTCCAGCATATCATAAAATCATATGTGTTCGATTTTATAAAACAAACATGTATCCCCCTCGCGGGTTTTTAAAACAATTAAATATTTGAATGCGAAGCTATAAACTCACCTTAAGCAAAAGATCCAAATCAATTAAGTGCAAGTAACTTCACGTCTTAACCGCGACCTATATAGTACATATATAGCGGTACGTGAATAAAAGTTTATTAAGTCGTATATTGCATACTTGCATATATATATATATATATATATATATATATATATATATATTTATATATATATATATATATATATATATATATATATATATATATATATACAATCATATACTAAAATCTCCAAGTGCGACGCAAAACATTTCATCTTGTCACACTTAACAATATTACCACATTTTCCATAAAGTTTCCATTTTTAGAAAGTTACCGAAAGTAAGGATAATATAATCCGAAACTATATTTTGTTATCAATTAACTAACATTACGAACCCCTTGCTTATTATAAACTTTATTCAAAATTTTACGCAAGTTTGACTTTCTAAAGTCAAAATTCGTAGTTGACTTTTTACCCCAAAAATTACCCAAACTTGACTCGGCCGTAAAACGTTCGTTTTTAGGAGTTACAAGGCCCACCTTATATCAAAACGGACCTTAGAACATCCTTTATCATTTTCAAAAGCCTAAAATAGATTTCAAAATTTCCTTGACACACCACACTCAAGTCAAACTTTCTGGTCAAACAAAGTCAACCCAAAACTCATGAAAATAACATTTTTGACATAATCCGACTATCAAAATACGCTTAACTAGTCTATGTAAATATACCAAAACTATCAAAACTTAGTCAATCACAATACACGCTTTCGATATTTTCCTTAATTGGATCATCTAGCAATAATCATATACATGCAATAACAATCTAATTAATCAACGCAAAAACACAATTAAAATACTCACAAAGCTAGAACAAAACTCGACTATGGTTTCCCCCTTGTTGAACCGTACGGACGAGTACACAACCCAAACAAATCGAACATTTTCAATCATCCAACTTGCTAATAACAACAATATAACCACTTTGAACACACCCTTATACTTGAAATCATTAGAACTTGACCTAAAATCTAACTTCTTAAATACTTAGTGCATGTGAGGTTTCTATAGTGGGATTTGTAGCTCTTAAAACAAGGATTAATATGGTATAAATTGATTGAATTACATGTCGAAAATAAAGTGGTGGTAGTGGTTTCTTTGTGGTGGTCGGCGAACAAAAAAGAAAGAGGAGGAAAGAGTAACAATTTTGTAAAAAGAAAAATGAGAGGTATAGTGGCTATTTATAGAAAAGAACTTTGGCAACTTGGCAACGTTAACCCTTCCTTCTTTAATTCCTTTTTAAAACTAGTACAATTCATTTCTTTTATAAATAAAATCGGCCAAAGACTCGGGTTACACCACGTTTATTAATATTTTAAATCCGTCCTACTAATTTTTATTTATAACGTTTAATAAATCGTTAAACCTCATAAAACACGACCTTTAAACACGGTTTTTACAAAAACTCAGAAAAACGTCGTAAAATACAAAAATAACATATTTACGCTCTCAGAGCATCAAAATGCATTTTTTTTGACTTTCTTATACACTAAAAACAAATAGAAACTCAACCACGGATTGAAATAACCTTATAAAAGGAAATTCCCATCAAACCTTATATAGCATAAACGACTATAATTATTTTATAATTATTTATGTAGCAAAAATAATTATCTTAGCTCGGGATAGACGTTTAACTCGAGTTGTTACAATGATTGCCATTTGATCATTTTTAAAACGAAATCGTGTGGCAGTGGGTCCAAAAAAAAGGAAAATCTCATTCGTTTTGGTTTAGCTTTGAAACGACCCATTTCACTAATTTAGCGTAATAAAATAAAGCTTCATCGCGTATAATTTTTTGTAACAATGTACTGTAGGATTTTCAATAATAAAATGTCAACATATGCAAGTGTATACGATCATTAGCGCACATGATGCATTTATGTCCATATCACCATTTATAAGTGGTCACACCTGATAACAATGTGAGCAATAGAACTGAATAAGCACACAGTTTAGTTGGTAGCTCTTTGAATTTCTGAATGCCACTTTGCCAAGTAGTGACCATCCTAGAACATAACAGCAACATCTATATTAATCCAAATAAAAAGTGATTGTTAGGGGATATTTTAAATATTTGAATACTAATCAAAAGAAGTTACTATTAAGTTTATGACAGTAGTGTTGCTATTTTTGTATATTGTATCGCAAAAAATTTACATAAGTGTTCATGTTATATATAAATTTTAGAATTAAGAGGTGATCAATCTAGCATAGTTTGTAAGCATGTCGTTCTTAACTTAGTTTGCATGATATTCTAGATTGTGTAGAATCGTATTTTCATTATATCAAGAGTTGTGATCATTATAGGTTTCTGCTGATTTGCCAAATGAAGGCAACATTCTCATTGCGAACTGCCATGGCATGCAACTTTATCTTATTTTGGTCTACAAACTTTCCTTCTTTGTTTCTTTTTCTAACAATACTTCAATTAACATTAGGAATAGTATTAAGACTTAACATGCACATATCATCAACGTTGTCTTCATTGGGTTTAATCTTTCTATGAATCCCTTGATGACCACCAAGTGCTTGAAACGATTTAAACCTTTTCTTGCACGTTTTGCATTCGTACCCGCATACACATTTTGCATTTGTTAACGCTTTGTTTCATGTTGGTTTTCTTCAACTTTATGATCATCATATTGCTGGATGTGTTTGTTTTCAAGATTGAGAATTTTTGAATAAGGTGTGTGATGAGGTGTCATTTTATTCACTTTTTTGGGGTCGTTTAACCCCCTAAATCGTGCATTTATGCCCAAAATAGGTACTTAATCGTTCCTTTTCAGGTATTTCACATTTGGAGAAGAAACAGACAAGACTACGGACCTACACCAATATCACTCAAGATAATGTTCTCAGTGGCTGGAGACGGCGTCACCAATACAACGTGACGCCGTCACAACGAAGACCAAGACGGTGTCACTGGATCTCACGACGGCATCAGAGTACATGACCCAACCCATTATCTAGAATATTCTCTCTCATGATGGCGTTACGACTAAAAAGCGACGCCGTCACATCGATTTTCCTATATATACAAACCCGAATTTAAGGTTTTAAGTATGTAACTTTAGAATAAAAAGAGGGTGCGAACCCTAGTTCGTTTAGCAGCTGTTAGGGACGATTTAAAGGCCTAAAAACCCAATTGTACTTCCTCCAACTCATGTTTTAATCAAGTAAGGTTTACTTAATCATTCAATATGTCTTGTTGTGTGATTATTTCCTGTTCTTGCTTTATCTTTAACATGCTTGGCTAAACCTCCTATTGTGTTTATTTATGATTGTATAAAACCTAGAATGTAGATC
>BQNB010064150.1:11943-35423 GCA_026074375.1 Tanacetum coccineum | reverse complement strand
CTTCGCCCGATTTAGAACTCCTCGTGCTATTATTAGTGATCACGATACTCACTTTTGCAAGGACCAATTTGCAAAGGTCATGCTAAAGTATGGAGCTACTCACCGTCTTTCTACCGCGTATCATTCACAAACAATTGGAGGTTTCAAATCGTGGTTTGAAACGTATCTTGGAAAGGACCGTAGGTGAAAACCGTGCTTTATGGTCTGACAAGTTAGATGATGCTTTATGGGCCTTCCGTACTGCTTTCAAAACACCCATCGGGTGCACTCCTTATAAGCTAGTGTACGGAAAGGCTTGTCATCTTCCTATCAAACTTGAATACAAGGCCTATTAGGCCTTGAAACATTTCAATTTTGACCTTAAGACCGCGGGTGATCACCGCAAAGTTCAAATGAATGAATTAAATGAACTCTGGGATCAAGCATACGAGAACTATTTAATCTACAAAGAGAAAACAAAGAAAATTCATGACTCCAAGATTAAAAACCGCGTTTTCAACGTTGGTGATCGAGTTCTTCTCTTCAATTCTCGATTAAAGATTTTCTCGGGCAAGCTCAAAACCCGTTGAACCAGACCGTTCACCTTTGATCAAGTTTTCCCTTATGGTATCGTCGAGTTATCTCAAACCGACGGACCAAACTTCAAGGTGAACGGTCATAGACTCAAGCACTACTTTGGAGGGGACATACTACCTATGGTTGTCTCGGATCTCCAAACCTTCCCCATGGATAACTAAATTGGGGGACGAGTTAAGCTTAGTGACTCATTAATAAACAAGCGCTTCGTGGGTGGCAACCCATGCTTATCCTAATATAATTATAATAGTAGTAATGAATAAGTGTGACGTAAGGAGGTTCGCCTCTTCCTTTCTCGTCTTTTGTGGTTTGTGTTGTATGTCCAGGATTGACCCAGATTATGAAGATTCTCGTGCTCGCGGTTTTGTCCTTCGTCCACTCGATCTTCAATCCTTAACATGATTATGGGAATCCAATATCCAAAATCTTATCGACTAACGTTTATCTTTGAGCATACTTAATAAACGGCTTTAGATTTACGTAGAGACCATTCTTAAAACATTGAGGACAATGTCTAGTTCTAGTATGGGGGGAGGGATCTATCGATTTGATTATGCCTGCAGTCGTTGTTTTCACGTAATCCCGTTTTTACCACCAAAATACCAAAAAAATGAATTTTTAAAAAAATAAAATAAATGTTTTGTCACAATGTTTGACTTTCATGCTGGGTAGAATAAGAATAAGTTTTAACTCGATCGAGCGTGTTGAGCTCTTAGCTTTGTCCCTTAACCTTTATAAACTTATCTAAGCTAGTTTATTTGACAAAGCATTCGCGGATCTTTTTTTTTAATGATTTTAAATTTGCCAAGAACGAGAAATGATAGAGTTAATTATGAGTAAGATGCTAAACAAGGATTATTTGGAAATCTTAAGAGCTCATAAGTGTAGTTTGTGGCTTTTCCTCCTCGAAGTTTCTATCCAGACTAATAATACGTGCTCTTTTCGAAAATTAAACTTAAATCAACGTTTTTTTAATGTAGTCGATAACAATAATTTATTTAGTCTTAGTTTAAATTTATACTTAAATTTTCTAAAAAGAAATTTTCTTTACATCGTGGTAATATTAAAAAAAAGAGGTAATAATAATAATAACAAAAACTGTGGGCTGAAAAAAGTTTACTGCCTCTTGTCGGCTCACAACCGATGTGGCAGTCTTCAAAAGAAGGCCCATAGTAAGAATAATAATCGAGTTAATACACAAATATGTTACTAAAGTTTGCCAAAATGTTCACCTAAGTTACTAAAGTTTTTTTCTAAGGTGTTTTCTTATAGCATTGCGTGAGGACACGGCAATAGTTTAGTTTGGGGGATTTTGGTATGTGCTTAATTACACATACCTTTTACCTATAAAAACGAGCCTAAATGACAAAAAACGGACATAAAATGCCTAATATATGTTTGTTTTGCTTTACATACTGTGTAGGCAACGGATATTCAAAAAAGGACAAAACCGAGATCGAAGTCAAAGACGTATTTATCTTAAATGGGCCAACCCGCACCCAAGTTAATGGGCCGAGTCAGCCCATTAATAATCAATTATAAGCCTTAAGCCCATTAAGCCTTTATCTATAAATCTTATAAGATTTAAAAGCCCAAAGTCCATTAAATCCTAACCCGGCCCAAATATAAGACCAACATAACCCTTAACCATACACCCTTTAAACCCTTTTACACCATTGGTCCCTGGAGTTTACACCGTTAGTCCTTGAGGACTAACATAGGTAGTCCCTAACCATTAACCCCGTTACCCTTTTCCCTTAACTCCCGTTACCCCAAAACAAATAAACCATTTTCCCGCCTAATCTATCTGTCACTGTTCACCTATCTCTTTCCCTCTTTTTCTCTGCAACTAGACAAGAAACAATCACACCCCTATTAACCCTACCCCCCAGAAGAGGATAATCCATGTTGGCAATCCCTCGAAGACTGATTGGACAAGTGAAATCAAGGGCTGTGATGAGTTTAAAGAAGCACAAATGAAGATCGAGGGCTTAGATTTATGGCTTGGAGAGCACTCACACAAGAAACACACCTCAAGGATCAAGAACCTTCTCAATTCGGCTATAAATAGTGTACGTTTTCACACATTAGGAGATATCTAATCTAGTTTTTTAATCTTTTTCATTGTAACTTTCAGCTTATATTAGTTTGTTTTAGCTTATTGTATTTCCTTTAAAAAAGCCTTGTACTCAGTTTTTTAAGTTTAATGAAATTCATGTTTTTATGTTAAAATTCTGTTTTAAGTTAATGTTATAAAAATGTTTGTCAAGCTCTTATAAGCTTTAATCTACTTACTTAAACTGTTCAACTTAAGCTATATAAACTTTTCCATAGTTTATATAGTTTAAGTCATTTTCACTCAAAATTGTCCAAAAGCTATTGTGGAAGATAAGCCAAAAAGGGAAGGGCTTATAGGTTTTACTAGCTTGTTTTTAAACATGCTAGAGCTTGTAGACAAAGCTCTAAAGAGCATTTACGCCCTTGTTTTGAGCAAAGGGCCTAGTAAGTTAACTTTTTCACTTTTCAGCTTATTTACTGTTTGCTTATTTATTGCTTATTTAGGTGCTTATTTCTGCTTATTTATGAATGTTAATGCTCATGGTTTCTTGCTTATTGATTAAGTCTCATTTGTCTAAGTTTTTCATTAAATCTGTCATTTTTAGCTTAATATAGCTTATTCCGTTTGCTTATTGTTAATGCTTATTGAAGGTTGAATTTTGCTTATTAAGTCTTGATATTGTTAGTTTATCATCTGTTTTTAAAAATCTTAGTTTAAATCAGTTGAAATCAAGTTATAAAATGGATTTTGGATTCTTAAAGGAGTGTTTGGGTTATGTACTAAAATGGGTCAAAAAAGTTACAAAACTGTTTTGGGTCATAAATTCAACTTTGTCAAGCTCTTTTAAGTTGTTTTAATCAGTTTTCAAAAATCTTAACTTAAAACAGTTAAAATCAAGGTTAAAATGAAAAAGTATTTTTAAAGGGGTGTTTGGCACTAACAACACTAACCCATGTTAGTGCTGTTTGAGTCATTTTTTGACCCAAAGTCTGGTTTTGGGGATCAAATTTAAGAAGTTTTAATCAGTTTCCAGTAGTTGTTAAGGTTTACATCTTAGTTTTAAGGTAAAATCTACCATATGTTAGAATCTGTGGTGTTCTAAGTCTTTTAAACTGCTTATTTGCTTAGATCCTGAGAATTTGCATTTTGGTGTTGATTTCATGTTTGTTTAAAGCTTAAAATTTAGTAGAAATGGTTTAGAATATTCCTGCACTTGTATTTTATGTTTTGATCAAAATCTGTCAAGTTTCTTAAGTCTCATTTTTAAAAGTCAAAAGTCTAATTTTTAGTAGCAAATTTAGGATAGTTAAAGTAAGTTTTAGGGTTTTATTTTCATAGCACAAGCTTATTGTGCTACAAGCTCAATCTGTTTGAGCTTATTTTGGTTTTTAAAACTCTTTTAGTAGCTTAAAATTAGGGCTGCAAAAGCCCTTTTGTCTTTTAGAAAAAACTTGAAAAAAACCAAAAATATAGTTTTAGTGAAAGCAGTCTTTTTCAATAGCAATTTTCTAACTCATTAATGCTCCAAACTGCTTAAATTTTGCTTTTTCTTATAGCTTGTAGTTCTAGCTTAATCTGTTTTTAGGTTTTAGACACCAGCTTATTGATTAAGTAGCTTAAAAACTAGCTTTAAAGTGTCCTTGTAGACTGTTTTTAGTTGTGTTTTAGCCAAACTACTTATTTGCTTATTTGCTTATTTGAGTGTTTAGGCTGTTAGGTTTGCTTATTTGAGGTTTAGTGTAGCTTATTAGGGTAGGGTTAAGGTTCTTGTAGCTTATTTGGCTTAGGTTTAAGCTTATTCAAGCTCATAAGCTAATTCAATTAAGTTAAAAGACTTAAAGCCTTTTAAGTAAGTCTGTCACTTTCATAAACTTATTTCTAGCTTATTTTTTAAGTTTTTATAAAAAGTGTTTTCACAAAAGTTGCTTATTTTAGTCTTAAAAAGCTTTTTCATAAAAAAATTTGCAAAATAAAAATGTTTGGAATTGAGGGAAGTCTCAAGTGTTGAACCCGAGACCTCAACCTCAACTCTACCAACACTTTAACATACCACACACTACCAACTGCCCTGGGGTCTTTTTCGTTCATAGTTTGTTACATTTAATATTTAAACCTCTTTTAGTAGTTTTGCTTATTAAGTTTATATTGCTTATTTGCAGCTTAATCCGTTTAGCTTATTTACAGTTTTTATTTTTCTTACATTAGTAATAGAGTAAAGTATTTTATGTAATTTTTCTAGACTTTTATAAATTAGTTTACTCTTTTTAATGTTTTATTTAGATTAAATATGTTTTTAATTCATAAAAAATTAAATAAAAGTCAAAAAAATATAATTCTTTTTTTTTAAAATTATTTTTAATCATTTAGGACTGTTAAAAATTAAATTTGCATTTTTAGGGTTAAAATTTTAGAATTTAGGTTTTTAAGGCTCGGGTTTAGGATCACGTTATCGTTTTCGTGTTTTAACCTTAATTGCTTTCGTTTTTTTCTTGCATTTACTTGTTTTTATATTTCATTAGTAGAAATAGAACCCAATCACAAATCAAATCTCCGATCATTCAAATCACGCGATCACGAACTTAAACACGATTCTCAATTCACGCCTCGTTGGGACCGGGAAGGTTTTGGATTTTACTTTGGTTAAAAGTAATTTTCCTAAAAACCTTACGGAATACTTACCCTCACTTTTACTATTAGCTTTTAGATAGCAAACAGTTTAGCTATATGTCTTTGAGTTAAAAATAAGCAAGACTGTCACTTTTAGCTAGCTTAATCTAGCTTAAAAAAAGTTTATAAAAAGTTGTTTTTCAAAAGTTGTCTATTTCTAGCTTATTTATAAGGTTGTTAAAAAGAAATTTAAAAAAAACATGTTTTGTAAAAAAGAGAGGTCACAGGGGTCGAACCTGTGACCTCTCCTTTATAACACCAACACCTTAACACACCACACACTCACCATCTGCCCTTGGGACTTTTTCGTTTTAACTCTACACAATTTAATACATAACCCTTTATTACCAGTTTTAGCTTTAAGCCCTTATTTGCTTATTTACGGCTTATTGTGATAAGATGGTTGCCTCATTTTATTTTTCTTAAGTTTTTAACTATTCAAGGTAATTTTCATAATTTTTTTAGATTTTTCATAATTAGTTTAATATTTTTAATAATTAATTTAGAGTAAAACTGTTTTTAATTCATAATAAATAAAATAAAAGTCAAAAAAATATAATTCTTTTTTTTTATTAATCATTTAGGATTATTAAAAATTAAATTTGCATATTTAGGGTTAAAATTGTAGTATTTAGGTTAATAAAGAACGGGATTAGGATCCCGTTATTGTTTTTCGTGTTTTAGCTTTAATTGCTTTCGTTTTAGGCTTGCATTTACTTGTTTTTGCATTTTATTTATAGAAATAGAATCAAAATCAAATATGAATCATTCAAAGACGCGATCACGGAATGTAACCTCTGATTTTCAATCACACTTCTCGAGAACGCCCACTGGAAAAGTTTTTTTTATGGTTTTACTTTGGTTCAAAAGTAATTTTCCTCTTAAAACACCTCGTGGAATACTTATACTCTCTATAGCTCTCCTTTTTATTTTATATTTAAATTTATATATAATATATATATATATATATTATATATAAATAATAAATTATAAATATATAATATAATAAATATAAATATAATAATATATATAATATATATATTTATATTTATATATATTACTTATATATTATATATAGCTAAAATAAAATTAGCTAGCAGCACTAAGTTTCTTTGTATCGTCTTGGCAGCACAAATGATCAACTAGCAGCATTAAGTAGTTTCTTGGCAGCAGTAAATAACTTCCTTGTTTGCTTTGGGAGCAAAAATGCATAACTGGCAACACTAACTTGTCATTGGCAGTAGTAACATATGTTTGAACCAAGCAGCATTAACCACTCACTATTAGCAGCATTAAGTAGACAAAACTAGCAGCACTATATACTTTCAATAACAATCCCTCATCTATATCGTAGCCATAACAATAACAGGATCATAAACCACCCACGATACCACCACTATCTGTCCTAACATTTAATCACTAAACCAAACCCTAAACCAACATATTAAGGTTTGAACCATCCTTCATAACGACCATAAGAACAGATAGTAACCAAATTGAAATCACAGTAGTAGGTAAATAAAAATAATGAAACCCTAGGATTAGGTTTTACTCGTGATAGCTGCCAAACCCTACCCCGCGTTGCTGTAACAGATAATGATGAATATTTAGTTGGTGGTTTTCTTCTCTGCTCTTCTGCTCTAAGTCTTGTAAAATGTTTCTTTCTTTCATTCATGAGCTCCACAAATAACTTTGACCTTTCTTCAATGGATATCTCTCCTTGCTCTTCTGCCTATAATTTTACAGCTAACGCATAGTTTGCATCCATCATAGCTTGAACATCATCCCATTCAGCAATGTTTGCAGCTTTACTGGCTTCTTCTTCTCTTTCTCTTTCAAGCATGGCTTCTTTATCTAACTCTGCTTGAAGTCTCTGAGCTTCATCAGCATCATATTCAATTTGGTTTTTCAGGTTCAACCATCTTTGCCTTTCCCTTGTCTTTTGGATCAATTTGTGGAGGAGGTACTCTTACTCTTGTTCCAGACTCACTAGGCTCTTGCATAGTTACTCCTTTTGCCTTTGATTTCTCACTCTTCATCTTCATAAAGGTTTGAGCAATAATGAGGTCTTCATCTTCAATAAGATTTCTTGTTGCTGTTGTTGTTAGAGGAGTACTTGGCTCAGTAGTACTAACAGATACACCAGCAGTAGTAATTGGTGCACTGGCAGTAGTAACAGGTTCAGCAGTAGTAATATTAATACTGGCAGTAGTAATTGGTGTACTAGCAGTATTAACTTTGATAGTCCTAAAATACGCGATAGGACTTGTGATCTTTTAAGCTCAGATTGTTTAGATCTTATACCTAGGATAGTATAGTAACAATGATATATAAATTGCACAGTAGAAATAAACAAGAACAAATCAAAGTTACTACAAGGTTTTTCTTTTATTCAACACAGCCCCAATATTATTTGATCAAGATAATACGGTTACCACTTGTAACAGGGATCAATGATCCTTGAGGATAAACCACACAAACTAGCTAGACGTCTACATTGTATCTTGTGTACACACACTTTTCTGGATACATAAAACTATGTCTATGAAACTCTTTATATAGAGAGATCATGACTTACAAAGGAAGTTAACATAAAGATATAAACAAGTAAATCTTTTAAACATTAAGAAATATCTTCTATTGTCTTTATCTTCTTAAGGAGATCTTCCAGAATCTTCATCTTTTGATATCTTTGACAAAATCTTCCATAATTCTCCATCAGCTTGTAGATTTTTGTAATGACGATTTTAATCCTTTTGTTTCATTACTTGTTTCTTTTGTATCATCAAAACTATAATTCCCAACAATCTTCCCCTATTTGATGATGGCAAAACAAATAATGTTCTTGTACGAAGTTCATCATAAAGCCTTTAATCAAAGCTTCCCCTGAAGTTGTTATCATGGATCTCCCTGAATGAAACAAAACTTCCCCTTAATCTGATATCCTTTGTACCATGCCACACCAAGGATCTACAAGTTGCCAATTGTACCTGTTAACATCTTCTTCCCCTTTTTCTCATAATCCAATAAGGGACATATGAATATAAGCAACTTTGATCTTGGCAACTACAAACCAATATCACGCTTCTAATCCAAGCCTTCTAACTCTTCAAATTACCCTCCATGACGCAAAATAAGAAAAATAAACTTAAGTAGTAGAAACTCACACTAGCAGTAGTAATAATGACTAGCAGTAGTAAAAACCTTCACCTCAATGCCACATGTAAATGGTTAAACATTTTAACAATAAGCTTCCTCTGAAACCCATATGTTAACCATTTCTTAAATCTTTAATTCTGTAGGCTCTATGTAATGATTACTGATGAAGAAAACTAAGTATTACAAACTTGATGCTGAAGTAGAACAACCCAAACTTGTGTCTTATATCTTGTATTATCCACATAACGTCAAACTTATAAATAAATCTGTGAAATATAAGTAGATCGCAACCTCTTGACAAAAATCCTCATCTTCTATGAGACACATAACCAAAGTGATAGCAAATGTACGCATAGAGCACCATAAGAGAAATCACGCACTTTTGATAGATTTTGACAAGTCTTCGTCACAATATTGTAAGCACGAACAAGTTATCTTTAAACGTTGTAAGCCGTTTAAGATATGATAAAACACGTACCCAAGTAATTCCCCTTCATCGTCAAATAAGTAATAAACAACCTTCTTCGTAACCAATTAATCCAAGAAATCTAAAAACGAGCCATTTAAACGTTTAAGAACATATAAACCATAATCCAAAAATCCAAACAGGAAACACCAAAAACAAACAAACTTATGTTTCTATTTTGTCCGAGATCCATCATGTGTGTCATCCAATATCAGATACTACAGTACTAAATACACGAAGCAATACTAATAACCAAATACGCTAGCAGCATAAACTGTTCGAGAATGATCAAATATACGCCTGACAGTATTAACTACTAACCTTAGCAGTACTAACCCTTTTCAAACCTGGCAGTACTAAATAAAACAAGCAGCACTAATCATTTATGGGCAGTACTAATCAAACCAACGAGCAGTATTAACCAAACTTCCATAAACCAGCATTTTTAATCAACACGTTTTATGGAAACAAAGAAAAACAATCACGAACCAAACATAGCAACCTTCTGAGTAAGACAACCTGCTTTAATCAACTCCATTTAGCAACGCTTTATCGGTCACAAGGCTATCATTAATCCGTCACTATTTTGCATTCTCCTTCCTCCCATAGCTTTTTATGACACTTTTTAGCGTCAGTAAAGCACCAATATTTACGATCACCAGTAGTACTGTGTCTCGTGGCAGTAGTAACCACCAATTACCACTATTAAGGATACCTTTTTTTAAGTATTCAGACGATACTTTTTTTATGTGTCACAAAGCTGTTACTAGGCTGTCACTAATTCATCATTCTCATGGTAGTACAAACACGAATAAGCAACACAAACACGTTACTTTTCTTGTATCCTTGACAATCTTATAGTCATGAATTCAAACCCTTGATCCTGAATGGACACACAAAAGATTTCCTGTTCTTGTCGAATTAGGGCTTGCCAAAAACCCTTGTTTCACCAATTTTGACAATGAACCAAAACAGAAAATCGTGCATGTTGTAACCTTCATAAAGTCGACTAAAAATAACCTTGTAGATCCTAGATCAAGAGCCACGAGGCTCTGATACCACCTGATAGTCCTAAAATATGTGATAGGACTTGTGATCTTTTAAGCTCAGACTGTTTAGATCTTATACCTAGGATAGTATAGTAACAATGATATATAAATTGCACAGCAGAAATAAACAAGAACAAATCAAAGTTACTACAAGATTTTTCTTTTATTCAACACAACCCTAATATTATTTGATCAAGATAATACGGTTACCACTTGTAATAGGGATCAACGATCCTTGAGGCTAAACCACACAAACTAGCTAGACGTCTACATTGTATCTTGTGTACACACACACTTTTCTGGATACATAAAACTATGTCTATGAACCTCTTTATATAGAGAGATCAAGACTTACAAAGGAAGTTAACATAAAGATATAAACAAGTAAATCTTTTAAACATTAAGAAATGTCTTCTGTTATCTTTATCTTCTTAAGGAGATCTTCTAGAATCTTCATCTTTTGATATCTTTGACAAAATCTTCCATAATTCTCCACCAGCTTGTAGAATTCTTTAATGACGATTTTAATCCTTTTATTTCATTACTTGTTTCTTTTGTATCATCAAATCTATAATTACCAACACGTTCTGTTCAGGTGTTCGAGGAGTAGATGTTTGATGCTCAATTCCTTCTTCTTTTAAATATGCATGAAGTGTCTTGTTTAAGAACTCTATGCCTCTGTTAGTTCGAACAGTAATCACTTGAGCTTGAAGATTTCGTTGAATCATCCTGAGAAAACCTTTTAGAACTTTTTGATGTTTCATCCTTGGATCTTAGAAATAGAGTCCAAGTGTATCTGGAATAGTCTTCAACAATTACTAGAATTTATTTCTTCCTATTGATGCTTTCAACATGCATAGGACCACATAAGTCCATATAAAGCAAATTTAGCCGTCCTTTAGAACTTGGAACAACCTTTGTCTTGAATGAGCTTCTTTTTACTTTACTCAGTTCACAAGAAGAACATAGTTGATCCTTGACATATTTCAACTTAGGTAAACCAATCATGATATCCTTCTTGGAAAGTAGGTTGATGTAGTTGAAGTTAAGATGAGAAAGCCTTTGATGCCATAACCATGCTTGAGTTGGTGAGGCTTTAGCCATGAAATAGATTGAAGTTGATGAAGTGGTTTCTTGAAGAGAAATTATATAGAGATTAGATCCACAATTAATGATGAGTTAATCGTTTCCCTGAAGATCTCTAACAAAACAAGTAGATTTCAGGAAAGCAACCTCTAAATCCGCATCACAAAATTGACCAACCGAGAAGAGATTGTGATTGAGGCCTTCGACGTAATAAACCCTGTTGATCGTGATATTTCCTTGAACCAAATCCTCATATCCAAGAATTAGAGTAAATTGATCATTGCCAAAACGAACGGTACCTAAATATTTTTCAACAAAATTGCACAGCAGCTTTAGATTGCCCGTCATATGCTTTGTGCATCCAGAATCAACAATTAATAGGATGAGTTGAACAATTTTCAAGGGAATTAAAGGACGATGGAACACTTGACAAATTAAATCCTAAAGTATTTGTGATTTTCAAGACATTAGTTATCCTAGATGCATTATCTATTGTTGGACTAATACTTGTGTTCACATCTTCTTTCCTAACTTTAGGCACCCATTTCATTTTTGTCTTAGAAACCCATTTATATCATGATGGGCATTGTTGTGCTATCCACCATTTCCATGCCTTACTAGTTTGCTCATAAAGCATCTTATAGTAACTCTTGGATTTCTGGATAGTGGATTTTGATGCAGCTATTTTCTTAGGGGGTGTTACAACAGATTTGTTCGCTTGACTTTTGGGTTGTCTAGTACTAATAGTCCATACTTTAGGCTTTTTAGTTCTACCATTCATGTCATTTAAAAATTTAGAAACACACGCATCATGATTCGATTAAATACACATTTTCCACAAGTAGCACAAACAACATTAACATTCGAAGTTCTAGATTTTAAACTGTCATTACACATAGTTACAGACTTTGTTTTATTAGAATTACTAGAAATCCTATGGTGGTCTTCTACTTTAGTCTTCTTAAACTTCACTTGACTATTGGTTTACATGACTTTATCTTTTATTTGAGTGCTCTTAAGTTGTGGTCTGCTAACACTATTTTGGTGAATTACTCCTATAGAGGTAGACACACGAGGATTAGTATTCCTAGAAGTCTAAGGCAACTGTGATGTTTTAGTTTGTGTTGGCTTTGTGTTAATTCGATACATTCTTGGTTTAATCACATTTGTATTTCTTATAGCTTGCCTTGCTGTTTGAGGCAAAATCTGTGTAGTGACTGGTTTTGATAAACCCGCTGACACATTAGTTTTGGGAACCGACTTTGTCTTTGAAAATTTTTTCCTCTCAAGAGAGTCTGAAAAAGGAGTCGGTTTGCCTAAAACTGATGCTTTTGGAATCCTTTGAGCATTTGGTTGTCGAACAACAGATGGTTTATCAAACTTAGTTTCCATAGACTTTCTTTTGCATTTCTCAATGAGTTTATTTAACTCACTTATAGAAATGTTCTTGTCTTGAAATTTAGCTTTCAGATCTTGTATTTCGAAATATTGTTCACGTTCTTTTAGAAATACATTTGACGCTTTTTCTTTGCAAACGGTGTCATTTTTCATTTGTTCTTGACATTGTTGTAAAGCAAGTTTAAGAGAAATCGAGTGTTTTTTTAATTTAGCAAAACTTCGTAAAAGCTCATTATAAACTTCTTTACTAATAGTTTCGGTTTGTTTAGAAAGCCTATGTGCAAGATATTCACATTCTTTCACTTTATGAAGATATAAGCATTGCAATTCAGTGTGAGCATCTAAATCAGATAAAGAATGCAAATAAGAACACATAACACCTTGTGAAACACACTCTTGCAGAAGTAGATCATACATGTTTGAAAAATCTGCTTTATCAGATTCAAGTTCGTCAATTTCTTTTTCAAAGGATTCAACGTACTTTAAATCAACATGCATTTCTTGCTTAAGTTCATGAAAAAATTTGAAACTATCATTTTGTGTCTTTAGGGCAAGAGGCATCAAATATGTTTTAATTAAGATTTCCATATCATGAGCAGTTGGTGCACGAAAATGATGTGGATGTTTTTCCCAATCTTGATCAACAACTTCTCTAAAATGATTTATGTTATTCGTCATTACATTATAAGCTTGTCTACTTTTACTAATTGATTTTGAAGTAGGTAAGAAACCGATGTTTTTGAAAATTTTTGGTTTAGATTTAACAAAAGATTTTCTCCACATTTTATTTCTTACTTCATTTGCATGTGCCAACTGATCATGATATTCCCGTGACGCTGGTTTAAAATTTTCATAAAGGCTATTTTGCTTTGTGTAATCATAAGTTTCACTAAGTCTTTATTCAATTTTGATCTACTCTCTTTTTCAAGAGTCAATGTCTTTTTCCTATCAGGGACGAATTTGTTTGTAAGATCAGATGTGTCATATGGAATCTCATATAAACATGGTTTTTCAGATTGAGCTTTCTTGCAGAGATAAACAACTCTACAGGAACTATTGCTACAACAATAAAAACATGGTTTTTCAGATTGAGCTTTCTTGAGGTACATTGGATTTGCAAAATTTGGTCTACCATTGAATGTTGAGCCTTTGGGAGCTAACATATGAATGGTTTAAATTGATTGATTCCTTTTATAAACAATTTCATTCAAAAACTTTAATTGCTTTTCCATTGAAATCATTTTGTCAATGTCTTTTTCTTTCTTAAGTTTCAAATCCGTTATTACCTTGGTTTTTTCTTTGACAAGACCTTCGTAATGTGACTTTCTTAAAAAACTTTGTTTGACTAACTCATCGTGTGTCTCTTTGACAACTAAAATTTCATAGGCTTTAAATTTTAAACCTTAACTCATTGTGTGTCTCTTTGACAACTGAAATTTCATAGGCTTTAAATTTTAAACCTTCTTTTATGTTAATTTTTTTACGCTAATAGTCCTAGAGTTTCATTTAACTTCCATTCAAGTTTGTCATAATCAACTATACGGTCATTTAAGGTCTTGTACGTCTCAAGATCAGTCTGTTTACTTTGAAGTGCAATTAGGCAACTATCCCGAGTAATATTAGACTCCTCAAGATTGGATTTTCACTCTTTTAATTCTTGAGTCAATGATGCATTTGCTTTTTTTAATTGCTTTAAAATCTTTTTGTTCTCTTCAGTATCAAGTGTTAAATTTGCAACTAAATTAGCAAGCGCAACACGCTCATCATCACATTCTACATCATTTTGGTCAGTCTGAATATCATTATCACACATATTCGGTGAATTAGGAATGACATTACTATCAATCTTTTCCACTACACATGTGTTACTAATGGATTCAGGTTGCTTAGAATGTTGTCTCTCATTAGCAAACACATTATATTCAGCATCGTATTGTACATGTTCTAATGGCTCAGTATCAGTTCCTGAGTCTACAATGGGAACCTCCATAACCTTTGCCATATAGTTGTAATGTGCTTCCAATTCTTGTTAATTGATCTCTTCATCCGTGTCCTCTAGCCAATCAGCTTGCTCTGGTTGTAATGGAACACCTTTTTCAGCTTGTTTGCACAGCAACATCTTTTTCTTGTAATACGTGTAGTCTTTTACCCTTTTTGGTTTCCTGCATTCCTTAGCAAAATGACCAAATTCCTTGTAATTGAAACACTGTATCCCAGTCTGCTGCACTACCTGACTGCCTACAGTCTCCCTAGCCCCAACAACAGTCATTGTCCTTTGATTCCCAAACTGCCCAGTCTGGTTATCATTCTTGTACCTTGGAGAAGTATCTACATTCTTGTTTTTAGAGTTTGAAGAAGTTTTGAGGTTGTTGTTGGTAGGTTTATAGATCTTTTTGAAGTACTTTGCAATGAGTGCCAAGTTTTTCTGCATATCCTTATCTCTCTAAGCTTGTTCTATATCACTGTCTTCTTCAGAAGCTGACTCAGATGGAGGTGTGATTGGTTTGACTATCTCTTTGCCTTTGTATTTGGTAGATGCATGAGATCTGGTGGAAGATGATTGTTTTGATGGTGGTGCATATGATTTGTGAGATTTTGGTGCTTGATAATAAGGGTCTGGATATTGTTGAGCAGCACCAACAAGTTCTAATGGGTTTGCATTCTTGGCTATTCTCTCAACACGGATTTCATTAACTTCCTTTTGATACTGTTTCAGAACGTCAAAGAGCTTGTGATACTGTGTCTAAGTCATGATTTTGCTTGACAATTGTCACAAATCTTGACCATTCTAGTTGAAGTTGTTGAAAAAACTGAACATTGACTTGCATCGTAGCAACTGTCAAGTTGTTTCTTATCATTTCATTCATCATATTGTAAAAATCTGAAGTAGTATGACTCCATCGACTCTCCATCATGAGAAGTGAATTTTCCAAACTCCCAAAACAAATTAGTCTTGACATCTTGAATGTTAAGAGATTCACCCTATTGTAGTCGTTCAATAGCTATCCACATGTCATGAGTTGTCTTGCAAGCATCAATAATTGAGTAGATTTCATCTCCAATTCTAGTTAATAACAAATCAATTGCTTCATTCTCTGATTGATAATGTTCTTTGTTTTCAGGAGACATATTCAAGATTGTCTCAACTGCTGTTCGTTCTGGAACTTCTGAATAATCATCTGTTGCAGGTACAGCTGGGATTGTGACAGTAGAAGGTGTGTAAGGACCTTCAAGAATGCATTTCCTTATGGCATCACCATTCGGTCTTGTATCAATGTATCTTAAGAAACGTGATTGCCACTGTGCATTGGTGGACGATCCCTTGAACCAGCTGTCATGATGTTGTTATGCATTTGACTATCGGTTATGGAAGTTGTGATTGGAGTAGTCATAATGAATGATTTGTTTGTAATGAAGTGAAAATGATTTGTAGGATCTTAAGTAGGTAAAGTGATTGTATTGGTGGTTATTAAATTAAGATTCACGTTTATGGGATTTTACAGTTCTTTGATTTAAACCGAGAAAAGAATTGAGTCTTTTGCGGGATTTTACAAAACTAAGAAGAAACCGTGAAACAAGGATTAGTTAATGTTTTGGTTTGTTGAAGTAGAATTAATTATATTTTAAGTTTAAATGATGTTTGATAGTAATTGTCCAAAATAATTATAAACCGCTGTCAATGTTTCAATAAACCACTGCCTATAAACCGTTGTCTATGTTTCAATAAACCGATGCCTATAAACCGATGTCTACGTTTCAATAATCCGCTGCCTATAAACTGCTGGCAAGAGATTTTAAACAAACCGCTGGCTATTATGTTTGAGCAAACCACTGTTTAATACCAAACCGCTGCTATGAGATCAAACCGTTGTCCCTTTCAAAATAGTAAACCGCTGCCAAATTTTTTTTACCAAACCGATGTTGACTTTTTAAATGGGCAGAGTTTCGTTTAGATAAGCCATGAAAAGGAATAAATCGCTGTCAACCTGTATTAAACCTATGTGGAAGAGGTTTAAGCAAGCTAATAAACCGCTGCCATAAATAGTCAA
This sequence comes from Tanacetum coccineum, assembly GCA_026074375.1. Lineage (NCBI taxonomy): Eukaryota > Viridiplantae > Streptophyta > Magnoliopsida > Asterales > Asteraceae > Tanacetum > Tanacetum coccineum. The sequence goes on along the minus strand of BQNB010064150.1, from coordinate 18,914 downwards.
ACCGCTGGGCAGTGGTTTATACCAAACCGCTGTTAGTACAATACGAATTTTGGGACCACTTTGACAAACCTCTGCTGGTACTATGTTTTGTTCTTTTGCTAACTTTCGACTAACAAACAAATATAGTACAACTTTTAGCCAAACCGCTATTAAGAATACCAAATACTTAAAAGAAAGAAAAACCTAACCGAATAAGCTAAATAAGCTTTTCAAACTATGAAATAAGCTCCGAATTTCAAGAAAACTAAGCTACTAATAAGAATAATCAAGAAGGTACTAAGCTTTTTCTAGTTTAAATACGAAATCAAACCAAACCGTGACCAAATATGCTTATAAAGAAGCCGAACCAAAAGTCAATAATAAGCTTCAAAGTGCTTATTCATGCCACAAAATCATTAACCAAATAAGCTATATAAGAGATAAGCAAGAAAGTACAAGACTTTTTTGAATCAAGTAAGCAAAAACCAAATAAGCCGAGAGCTTATAAGCCAAAATAAGCTCGACATAAGCTTAAACCACAAACACTAAACCCACCCGAGGCTCTTGATACCAATTGTTAAGACCAATAATCACTTACACTTCATGATCAAACCAAGAAAATAAGAAGAAATGTAGAGACAACTTTAGAGAGAGAAACTAGAGACGGTAGATTATCAAAGTGTAATGTTTACAACCAAAATGACAACCAACACTCTTTTCCACCAAAGAAAAGGGTTTATATACCCACTCAACTAAATTGAGGCGTGTGGGCTTTTGACTTGGATCGGGCTCGGGTTTTGTTGGACTTTAAGTCTGTTACACATACGATACATAATTAACTAACGAGCCCGGTATTCTAATCTAGCCTATTACAACATTACATAAATAAATGACTGAGACCTAATATTCATAATGAACGAACTTTCTTGTTCGACTTAATATTTTGAGGCTAACAAAGCGGTACTGTCATCTAAACTGAGTGAGCTCGAGGTAACCGTGAGAGAAGACACGGGATTGCAGTTAGAAAGACCAGCCTTTTGTAATAGCTCCAAAATATACTTCTTTTGAGATAGGAGAACGCCGGACACATGAGGAACAATTTCAATACCCAAGAAATAGTTAATGGCCCGAGATCTTTTAATGCAAAAGCGGATCCAAGTTGACAAATTATATTGTCGATGGTGCCCTTATTATTACCTGTAACGATAATGTCACCCACATATACCAGAATGTACAAAAGCGTGTGATTTGATCTTAACTAAAAATGCAAATTTAATTTATAACAGTCCTAAATGATTAAAAATAATTTTAGAAAAAATAATTATATTTTTTTGACTTTTATTTAATTTATTATGAATTAAAAATTGTTTTAATCTAAAAAAATTATTATAATTATTAAACTAATTTATAAAAAACTAAAAATTTAGAAAAAGTACTTTGAACAATAAAGAATGCAAGAAAAATAAGAAGTTTGAAAAACAGCTTATAAATAAGCTATTAATAAGCAGATAAGCTTATAAGCTAAAACTGCCCAAAGAGGGTTAAATATTAATGTACTAAACCTATAATCGAAAAAGACCCCAGGGCAGTTGGTAGTGTGTGGTGTGTTAAAATGTTGGGCAGTTAAGGTTGAGGTCCCGGGTTCGAGCCTGGGGCTTCCCTATACGGCCTAATGTTTTTTATTTGCTAAACTTTTTTATGAAAAATCTAAAGTAGACTAAAATAAGCAATTTTAGTGAAAACACTTTTTTTGAAAACTAAAAATAAGCTAGAAATAAGCTTATGAAAGTGACAGACTCACTTAAAAGGCTTTAAGTCTTTTAACTTAACTGAATTAGCTTATAAGCTTGAATAAGTTTAAACCTAAGCCAAATAAGCTACAAGAACCTTAACCCTACTCTAATAAGCAAACCTAAACCTCAAATAAGCAAACCTAACAGCTTAAACACTCAAATAAGCAAATAAGCAGTTTGGCTAAAACACAACTAAAAACAGTCTACAAGGACACTTTTAAGCTAGTTTTTAAGCTACTTAATCAATAAGCTGGTGTCTAAAACCTAAAAACAGATTAAGCTAGAACTACAAGCTATAAGAAAAAACAAAATTTAAGCAGTTTGGAGCATTAATGAGTTAGAAAATTGCTATTGAAAAAGACTGCTTTCACTAAAACTATATTTTTGGTTTTTTTAAGTTTTTACTAAAAGACAAAAGGGCTTTTGCAGCCCTAATTTTAAGCTACTAAAAGAGTTTTAAAAACCAAAATAAGCTTAAACAGATTGAGCTTGTAGCACAATAAGCTTGTACTATGATTTTCAACCTTTAAAACAAACTTATACTACCCTAAATTTGTGATTGAAAAGTAATGTTCACACTTTTTAAAATTGAAAACTACACTTGACAGTTTTAAACCAAAACCAAAAATAACAATACCAACCTATTAGACTTTGTTTCTAAAGTACATTAGAACCAAAATGAAGAATGAAAAAGACCTTAAAACAACTTAAGAACCAAATCCTAAATATAAGCAGTTTAAAAAGATTTCAAAACCACAGATTTTAGAAAATGGTAAAATAACCCTTAAAACTTAATTTTAAACTTTAAAAACTTTTGAAAACTGATTAAAACAACTTAAAGGAGCTTGACAAAGTTAGATTTATGACCCAAAACAGTTTTGTAACTCATTTGACCCATTTTAGTCTTAAACCAAACAACCCTTTAACTTTCCAAAATCCATTTTAAAGCTAAGTTAAACTGATTTAAGCTAAGATTTTTAAAAACAGATGATTAACTAAATGTAATAAGCATAAATGAGCAAACAACAAACTTAAATAAGCACTTATCAATAAGCAACCAAAATAAGCAGTTTTAAGCTAAAAGTGACAGTTTTAATGAAAAACATGAACAAATTAAATCTAAACAATATGTAAGCATAAATAAGCAATAAACATTAATAATAAGCAGAAGCAAGCAGTAATAAGCACTAAAATAAGCAGTAGTAAATAAGTTGAAAAGTGAAAAAGTTAACTTACTAGGCCCTTTGCTCAAAACAAGAGCATAAAGGCTCTTTAGAGCTTTGTCTACAAGCTCTAGCTTGTTTAAAAAACAAGCTAGTAAAACCTATAAGCCCTTTCCTTTTTTACTTATCTTTCACAATAGCTTTTGGACAATTTTGAGTGAAAATGACTTAAACTATATAAACTATGAAAAAGTTTATATAGCTTAACTTGAACAGTTTAAGTAAGTAGATGAGAGCTTGACAAACATTTTTATAACATTAACTTAAAACAAAATTTTAACATAAAAACATGAATTTCATTAAACTTAAAAAACTAAGTACAAGGCTATTTTAAAGGAAATACAATAAGCTAAAATAAACTAATATAAGCTAAAAGTTACAATGAGAAAGATTAAAAAAACTAGAGTAGATATCTCCTAATGTGTGAAAACACACATTATTTATAGCCAAATTGAGAAGGTTCTTGATTCTTGAGGTGTGTTTCTTGTGTGAGTGCTCTCCAAGCCATAAATTTAAGCCCTTGATCTTCATTTGTGCTTCTTTGAACTCATCACAGCCCTTGATTTCACTTGTCCAATTAGTCTTCGAGGGATTGCCAACATGGATTGTCCTCTTTTGGGGGGTGGGGTTAAGAGGGGTGTGATTGTTTCTTGTCTAGTTGCAGAGAAAAAGAGGGAAAGAGATAGGTGAACAGTGACAGATGGATTTGGCGGGCAAATGGTTTATTTGTTTTGGGGTAACTAGAGTTAAGGAAAAAGGGTAACGGGGTTAATGGTTAGGGACTAACTATGTTAGTCCCCAAGGACTAACGGTGTAAACCCCAGGGACCAATGGTGTAAAAGGGTTTAAAGGGTGTATGGTTAAGGGTTATGTTGGGCTTATATTTGGGCCGGGTTAGGATTTAATGGATTTTGGGCTTTTAAATCTTATAAGATTTATAGATAAAGGCTTAATGGGCTTAAGGCTTATAATTGATGATTAATGGGCTGACCCGGCCCATTAACTTGGGTGCGGGTTGGCCCATTTAAGATAAACACGTCTTTGACTTTGATCTTTCACGCTCTTTCCAATCTCGTGCTCGGTTTTGTCCGTTTTGCCCTTTGTTTTTGTCCTTTTTTGAATATCCATTACCTGCACAGTATGTAAAGCAAAACAAACATATATTTGGCTTTTTATGTCCGTTTTTGGTCATTTAGGCTCGTTTTTATAGGTAAAAGGTATGTGTAATTAAGCACATATCAAAATCCCCATACTAAGATATTGCCATGTCCTTACGCAATGCCATAAGTAAACTCTTCAGAAAACCAAGAATCTCAATCCCCCTTGACTAATTACCTCAAAAAGTAGCTAAATGTTCATCAAAGGGAATAAAAGAATCATTAGCCTTGAAAAGCCCTGTTTTGACAATTTTTAAATATTTACACTAATTACCACACATATTTTTGTATTTTTCCTTTTTTTTAATTTTTTATACTTTTTTTTAGCAACTAACTAGAATGTTTAGACTTTCATTATTTTCATAACTTTTAGGATTATAGAACAAGAAGCACTTCAATCCTAAATTGCCCAAAAAGGATAAATTTATCATCCCCGATTTTTCACTTGCCCCAAACCAAGCTCAAAAACGAAATCACCGTTAAATATAAGTTAAGATGCTAACACTACTCATACTTCTAACTTGTGAAACTTTTCACTCCCGATAATTATTATATTTATTGTGAGTGTGCTTATTTTAAATTCCAACCATGGATCAACCTTTTTTAAGAAAATTGCAATATTTCTATGCTTCACGTTCCACCTAAGAATTATGATTTTGAAGGCGAGATCATTTCATGTAGCGACTTTCTTCTCAGCACATCCTAGCCGAGACCGGCTTAGGTGGCCAGGCTTTTGACACCCCACAGAGAATAGTATCGGAACTCATGGACCTTCGGTTTCAAAAACTCTTAGGCTTCCCGTCAAATAAACAATTCATTTAGAAAAATCACAACTTAAAACGAAATAGTCTTAGTTCAAAAGCATATTTAAATTTAAGAAAAAGAGATTTTTCCCTATATTTATTAAATCACATATATTACACTTAACATAATAATACATCCTTTAAACGAAGAAAATCCTCGACCTTTTTGAAGGCTGCAACATCGGTTGTGAGCCGACAAGATGCAACAAACTTTTATCAGTCTCGGATTATTATTCTTACTATGTGCCTTCTTTTGAAGACTGCCACATCAGTTGTGAGCCGGCAAGAGGCAGTAAACTTTTATCAGCCCACAGTTTTTATTATTATTATTACCTCATTTTTTAACACTTTATATTACCACGATATATAAAGAAAATTTCTTTTTAGAAAATTTAAGTATATATTTAAACTGAGACTAAATAAATTATTGTTATCGACTTCATTAAAAAAACATTGATTTAAGTTTAATTTTTGAAAAGAGCACGTATTATTAGTCCGGTTAGAAGCTTCGGGGAGGAAAAGTCACAAATTACACTTATGAGCTCTTAAGATTTCCAACTAATCCTTGTTTAGCATCTAACTCATAATTAACTCTATCATTTTTTGTTCTTCGCAAATTTAAAATCTTTAATAAAAAGATCTGCGAATGCTTAGTCAAATAAACTAGCTTAGTCAAGTTTATAATGGTTAAGGGACAAAGCTAAGAGCTCAACACGTTCGATCGAGTCAAAATTTATTCTTATTCTACCCAACAGGAAAGTCAAACATTGTGGCAAAACACTTATTTTATTTTTGAAATTTTTTAAAGTTTTTCATTTTTTTGGTATTTTGGTGGTAAAAACAGGATTACGTGAAAACAACGAATGCAGGCACAATCAAATCGATAGATCCCCCCATACTAGAACTAAACATTGTCCTCAATGTTTTAAGAAGGGTTTCTACGTAAATCTAAAGCCGTTTATTAAGTATGCTCAAAGATAAACGTTAGTCGATAAGATTTTAGATATCAGATTCCCATAATCATGCTAAGGATTGAAGCTCGGGTGAACGAAGGACAAAACCATGAGCACGAGAGTCTTTAAAATCTGAGGCAATCCTGGACATACAACACAAAACTCAAAACACGAGAAAGGAAGAGGCGAACCTCCTCACGTCACACTTATTCATTACTACTATTATAATTATATTAGGATAAGCATGGGTTGCCTCCCACGAAGCGCTTGTTTATTAATGAGTCACTAAGCTTGACTCGTCCCCGAATTTAGTTATTCATGGGGAAGGTTTGGAGATCCGGGACAACCATAGGTGGTATGTCCCCTCCAAAGTAATGCTTGAGTCTATAACCGTTAACCTTAAAGTTTGGCCCGTCGGTTTGAGATAACTCGACGGTACCATAAGGGAAAACTTGAGCAACGGTGAACGGTCTGGTCCAACGGGTTTTGAGCTTGCCCGAGAAGATCTTTAATCGAGAATTGAAGAGAAGAACTCGATCACCAACGTTAAAAACGCGGTTTTTAATCTTGGAGTCATGAATCTTCTTTGTTTTCTCTTTGTAGATTAAAGAGTTCTCGTAGGCTTGATCCTGGAGTTCATTTAATTCATTCATTTAAACTTTTCGGTGATCACCCGTGGTCTTGAGGTCAAAATTGCAATGTTTCAAGGCCCAATAGGCCTTGTGTTTAAGTTCGATAGGAAGATGACAAGCCTTTTCGTATACTAGCTTATAAGGAGTGCACCCGATGGGTGTTTTGAAAGCGGTAGAGAAGGCCCATAAAGCATCGTCTAACTTATCGGACCATGAAGCACGATTTTCGCCTTTGGTCCTTTCCAAGATACGTTTCAAACCCCGATTTGAAACCTCCACTTGTCCACTCGTTTGTGGATGATACGAGGTACAAAGACGGTGAGTAACTCCATACTTAAGCATGATCTTTTGATGTAGCGTGATGCTACAGATTTAGGCAATTTTGATACACGTATTGCCGGACGTCAATAATTAACGTATTATCAAACAAA
>BQNB010064149.1:0-35423 GCA_026074375.1 Tanacetum coccineum | reverse complement strand
TTGCCATTTTTGGTCTGTTTTGGGTTTAATTGGGTTATTTTAGGTACAAACGGATATGTGTATTTTACACATATCAAAAGTTGAAGCAAATGATCCACACTATTAATAATGTCATTCGCACCCTTCTTTTCCAAGCTCACCTTCTACCCACCTTTTGGGTCGAGGCATTACATATGGATGCCTACCTACTCAATCTCCTACCCCTATCTTCCATTCAAAATGAGATACCTTGCACTAAACTATTTAACAAACAACCTGATTACTCATAATTACGTATCTTCTGTTGTCTTTGTTACCCACACCTTCATTCCCCTCATAACTTGCACCTCGTGCCACCCCTTGTATTTTCCTCGGATATCCCGCTTATCATCGTGAGTGTCGATGCCTTGACCTCTCCACTAATAAAATCATCATTTCTCGCCATGTAACCTTTGATGAACTCCAGTTTCTGTATGGTTCGATCACTCCATTACAACCTACATCTTACACTTTTCTCGACCTTACTCCATCTCTAATACATCAACATGTCAATCATAATACCCCTAACATCCTATAACTTCGCGTGTACCTATTACCCCTATGGTCCAATATAACCCAACTCCTAGCCCAACACCTAGCCCAACACCTAGCCCAATGCATAGCGTCACACCACCCTTGGCCTATCCAGACACTCCACCCTACCACAACACATCACAATCCACTACACAATCTACGACCCAAACTAATCTTGCCCATACGACCCCTATTTTAGCAACTACACAAACGATACCTAATCCTCCCACCCGGACTCACCCTATGGTCACACGTGCCCAAGTTGATACTGTTAATCCCAACCCTCGTTTTCATGGTCATACTTCTTATATTTCTCCTATTTATCCTATTCCTAAGTCTTCCTCTAATGCATTATCATATCCTAATTGGCGAGATACTATGTATGATGGTTATAATGCTTTAATTAAAAACAATACTTAGGTTCTTGTTTTGAAACCACCAAATGTTAATGTGGTTCGGTCTATGTAGTTGTTTTAGCATAAATATCATGACGATGGTTCATTAAGCAAGTATAAGGCTCGTTTGGTGGCTAATGGGCTTAGTTAGTAATTTGGTGTTGATTGTGATGATACTTTTAGTCCTGTAGTTAAACCGACTACCATTCGTACGGTTCTTGGTCTTGCCTTATCTCAGAATTGGCCTAATCATCAACTTGATGTTAAGAATGCATTTCTTAACAGTGACCTTTCTGAGACTGTGTATATGTATCAGCCACTGGTTTCGTAGATGTCGATTACAGAGATCTTTATACGAATTGAAATAAGCACCTCATGCTTGGTTACAACGTTTTGCATGTTATGCGTATAAGGTTGGTTTTTCATCGAGTCATTGTGACTCGTCCTTGTTCATATATCAACATGTTTCTGAGGTTGCATATTTATTGATTTATGTTGATGATATTGTAGTAACGGCATCTTCTACTGATTTACTTCAAAGTATTAAATCCTTTCTTCATAAGAAGTTTGATATGACTGATTTGGGGGCGCTTAATTACTTCTTGGGGATTTCTGTCACCCGTGACTCTACAGGCATGTTTGTGTCTCAAAAGAAATATGATTTGGAGCTTTTGGACAAGGCTCATATGGCTAATTGTAATCTAACTCGGATGCCGGTTGACACGGAATCCAAACTTGGTTCTGATGAGGATCCTATTTCTGACCCTACTCTCTATCGTAGTCCTGCAGGTGGTTATGCAGTGCAACATGATTGCCTTCATATGCATTCCCTCTACTCAACATACATTCTCCATCTTTTAATTCACTATTTGCAGAAGCTATTTTAAAAGTTATAATAACACCAGAAGAAAGTTTATCTCTAACCAAATGAAGATCAATCTCAAAATGCTTTGTTCTTTCATGAAACACATGATTAACATCAATCTCTATAGCAGATCAAAGACCACTAACTAGACGTACACTACATACCACTGCATCAATGACTCCACTAACTCTGACTACCTCAGATGGTGGTGCTGCCTAAGATTGACCGCGCCCATACGACACTGTAATAGCAGCCCAAACTCCACTCTACATCCATACCTAGTACTGTCACAAGACTATTCACATAATGAGTTAAGCACCCCACCAATCAGACTAGCCGTGCTATTGGGTGAACTACATACTCCCCTAGCAATCCAGCGTAAGCCTATACGCACGGTAGCTCATATATGAGTGTGTGCACGATTCATCGACACCATACTCATATCATATCTCTCTTACTAAAACCCATCTCATGATAAGGAGTTAGTGAAAGTGTCTAGCTGACAGTGTTGATAATTACTGTCCTACTGTCACCCTAAGAAGGAGACTCTCAAAATAGCCTAGGCACATAGAATAGAACTCACTCAAAATGTTGAGAAATCCACACAGAGATCGATGGTGTATGTTTACTAATCTAATATGCATCTGCATCTGCGCAGCCCCCCGGCGCGGTCCTATCCTCCTGCCTGTTAGTATGCTGGTTATGTGTGCGTGTGTGCGATCTATTATTATCATAAGTCGACAATGTGTATCACACCTAGTGTCTTTGTCACGCTTACCTTTAACACCCAATAGCTTTGAATAGCCAGGATGTAGTGTCATATGTTAAACCTTTGTTAACGTGATCTACTCGCCCCTTTCTTTGAATGCATTATGAAAAAAGATCTCCGTCTAATCCTACTCCTATCCTTCACAGTCACGTTTTCGCGGCACTGCCATCTGCACCCTCTAAATAAGTGATGTACATTAACGCTGTTGTTTACAAGATGAGACCTGCTAAAACAAAAGCCGCCATATCACTCAACAGTCATATGTGCTGTATATATATAAAATAGATTTACGAAAGCAAATACGATTGTGACTGTAAACGTATAAGAGATTATATAAAATTCTTTTAAATGTAGAATGATAAAATTTATATATTTTTACTTACTCCGCCGCATATTATAAAGTTGTTCAGAAATGTATAAAGTAATAGATGCCATAGCAGCAATCATGGACATACAACAGTGTTTATTTTAAAACCCTTAACTACCAAAGCGCCTCAATCTCCGGAAATAAGAACTGGGACTCTTCTTCGATAGCTTACCCTCTACAAGCCTTGCCGGCGCCACGAGAACCCCCCGTCCTAGACCCTACCCCAACACGAGCTTACGCATACGCGTCCTCTTCATACCCCCGACTTCCCTACATACTTTAGAGCGCAAAGGCCCAGTTCAGCGCATCTATCGCCCACTCCCCTCCGCCCCCCCTCTATCTTCTAATACACTGCTAACCCATCAACACCCCCACCCCCCCCCTCGCAACCCATTATGACTGTACCATCAACTTTTCCATCCCCTTCTAACAAAAGCTTATTAGCCAAGTCAACTTATTATGTGCGCGAACCGAGCCTTCTGTGTATTTTTAGTTACCCCATTAATCACATTTGTTTTTACTTTATTAATACTGAACAACAATAATTAAGTGTACATGTAAGTATTATGAGTTCTTGGTATAAAGTGATTATAAGAAGCAAATATCGTTTTGCATACCCTCTTTGTATTGACTAAGTACTGGTCTAATGTATATCCGCTAAATCACGCACTAGAGATACCCAATCATTAGTTATAATCCTATACAAATCACTAATATGTCTGGTTTACATGACACACAAAGCAAAACATGTAGCGCCATTGGTTTTGATAGTAGTTGTTTGCCCTAATTACCGTAGATAGGACATTGTGTTTTAATCCATTATGTGTTGACGCAGTTTTATTGCTAGTGAGCGTGTAGCTTTGTGGATATGTCTCACATCTCTTGTGCGTGGGCTCGTATCTACATATTAAGGTTGTGTGCTTAAATGGGAGTAGTTTTTATAAGTTGTTTAATATCATGTTAAGCGTTTATAGTAGACTAAATTGATAAAAGATCTAAGGGGTATGGTGTTTGGGTTAAGCTGGGGAAAAGTGTGTCAGAAATGGTAGTAGATCGAATACGCATATGGAGGAGTGGACTCAGGATGTGGGAACTATGTGTGGTACTCGCCACATAATTCCGTCGAATTGGGGAAGGCGATAGTCATGATGATGCTATGAAGTAGTGTTCTTGCGCGCTCTGATCTAGAAAGATTTTAGGGTTATTAAGTGATTGTGTCAGTTATGTCTACTCCTAGCTCGAATGAATTTGTGCAAAATCTTCCACTCCTCATTTTTCTCCAACTGTGGATCCTGGCTAATGTGGATTAGAGAGAATTTTGAGATCTGTGTTATATGAATGCAAAAAGGTGTATAACTTGGTCTCTTATGGCCTGATGCAGACATCTACTGCTTTGGATTAAGCACATTTTTTATAGAAGCCAGAAGTTAGGTCTTAAAGTAGTGTCATTTGGTGTGTTAATCAACTAGTTTAGTGTTTAGATTTTACTTGCAATTTTTTTTTCAAAACTTTCAACGTAACTTTGAGTTTTTCAAAAGGTCAAAAAGTGCCCCTATTTTCATTCTCAAAAATTCAGATGGCATGATAGTGGCTAGGTCCTACCATTTTTGTGCATAAAGTCAATTTTTAGTTACTTTCATCTGTTTCTCATTACTTTTGGTTTATGCTTATTTTAATGCATATTCTTAAGGCTCACTTTTTAGCAAAAAAAAAATTCATATGTCAATAGTACCCTTGGTGCAAAAACCATCTTTTCAAGCTCCTCCATTTGTTTTTGATTGTTTAGGTTAGACTAGCTTAGTTTCTTAGTTTTATAGAAACCCTATAAGCCCCTAATTTTTTAAGTGAATAATAAGCCATAAGCCCAAGAATCCTTCTAGGTGCCTCAAAATGAAAGTCCTAAATGTGTGTTCCAACTAGGACGCTGTTCGGGCATCACTGTGTGTAGAGACATCTTTGCGATCGTTCAAAGTATATCCCCCTATGACTTATTGATGTTTTCCTACATTGTGTTATGCATTTGACCTTACCTTATCGATTGGGCTAGATTGTGGTGATGCCTTTGATGTTAGTGAGTGCTTACTATTGCTTGTGCGTATTTGGCTTTTTTCTACGGTTTGTTCGTAGCCATCCTTATAAAGCCCATCTATGCACCTCTGTGAACACATAGCCACTAAGCCGTTTTACCTGTCGCTTCCCACACCTCTCAGCTTTACCCATCTCACCTAAACAGCATATGCCCTAGCACACGCCAGTGTGATATCGCGCCATCTTATTTTGCATAGCCCACTTTTTCGCCTCTAGCCCCTCTCCACCTACTTTGGTCATTCGTTAAGCCTTACCAGACACGATAGTTGGTCCTATACAGTACGGCCCTCCTGCCACTTTCCTTTAGACTCACCCATTTGGTTGCCCTTATACCACATATTTCGCCTCATAACAAACGCCACCCCCCATATAAGGAAGAAGCAACCTCGTACCACCTTTAAGCAACCTTTAAGATTACTGTCAGCTTATATGCCCTTTCCCCAGATTTTCCACTCGCGACTTTTCACCACACCCATAAATCCACCCCCAGTCCCGGTACCCAGGCGTGTGTAATAAGCCATATAACCAATAAGTATCCCCGTTATCCGAACCTCCCACGAGTCGAGTGCAAATCGCACAACTCCCCCCATACCCAACCCAAGTACACCCCGCCCCGGGGAATCACACAACTACAGTGCGGTTGTGTCTAAGTAATCAACCACAGGGTATGTAAGAATGCAATTATGTTGAACCTGTGTCCCACCGTCATCATCGGTGGTGTTGTAATGAGCTCTCTGAAACTCAACAGCGTGTCTGTTCAACCTCTATATCAAAGTCTTGTTATAGTTCCTATCTTTATTAGACAAATTCATATAATGTCTTATTCCTGATGTCGCGCAAGACTTCACTCTGCGCCCGAAAATCTTGGCATCGCAGCTTAAGACATACCAAAAGTGTAACGGCATTACCTGTTGTGTAGCGCCTAATCATAGACAGGGTAGTCTGTGTCTGGCACTTACGCCCTATTCACTGTGCCGTGCATGAGCTAGCTTAAAAAGTGGATGAGAATTACGACTTGTTGTCTTCGCTCCGGCCAATATGCTTTCACTTAAGTCGCTGATACAACGCTAGAGTGGCTCACCCATAGGTCAGTAATCTCTCCGTGTAGAATTTTCTTATTAGTTTGTAGACCGCATGTTTAACAACTCTCCATCCACAAGTTCCTGCCTCTGTAAGTAACCTAATCTGGCCTGACTCCTCCTACAATATGTGTTTTTTCTTGGATTATGCTTATATACTCCCGCAACCCCGCTTCCTACCCGTATTCTTTTCTTTACTATTTATTCTTCTTTTTACATCCACTTCCTCCATAACTCATACCCTTCAAAATCCTATCCTCCCCTATTAATCAGAAGATATATCATACAAATCTTTTCTATACTTTCGGCTACAAAGGTTTCTGCTTGCACAATAACCTTTATTTGCCCAAACACTTTTCCCCTCCTCTTAAAGCACCGGGACTCGCGCCTCCCCGTCTTTGTCTTGACTCGTTTTATGGTCATAACGCACATCCCGGTCCCCCTCTCTGCTTAGTTTTTTATATTTTCTCTATGCTAGTCCCCTAGAGTCAGCTTAGACAGTAAAAAAAATTCTTTGTACGGCTCGTTTCTAATTTTCTCCAAGATTTTAGGTTTTTGACCCTTGTTCGAAGATTATGCTCTCGCTTTTTCAGTTTTAAATTTCATAATTTTTAGGTTTTTTCTTTAATCGTTTTTGCTTATTATTGATGAATATAGCTTCCTACATCTCTCAAATCTTACTATCATTCCTACTCCGATTTTCCGGACTGTATGATTCTCAAGCACAGCCACGCTGGGGGATAACGATCTAGGGATTTCTTATACTACTTCTCGGTTTCATTGAGTGGTTTTTAGTTTATACTTTATTATATATATTTGTATTATATATCTATTATATATATAAAGGAGGTTCTTGTATAACAAAAAATCAATTTTCTGGTGCCGTTGCGGGGAGCTGCGAAAAGATTATCGTTACGTTTTGACCATTTGTGTTTGAATATGGGAATATTATCATATAATATAAACAAAAAAAACCCCTAAAAGTTACAAAAATGTTTTCATTTTCTTTTTAGTATAATTATCTTTTAAAAGAAATTAACTATATATTAATAAACCAAAAAAAATATAAAAACATTGTCCATAAAAAGAAATAAAATTCACATGATTGGTATAAAATACCGAATATTATATTTCAATTAAGTTATTATCATAATAACTTTCGGTGATCTTGTTGGTTCCCAACTCGAAACAAATGATTAAAAACTTGCCTTTTGGGTCACTTGCGGAGGTACGGGTTTCACCTTTTAAAAAGATATAAACAAAACTCTAAGAGGGGTTTGAGGGGGGTTGTTCATACGGTACTACCGACATAAAGGAAAAATGTTTTTAATAGCTTCGCTCTTTCCTATTCATCGCTCCTTTGTGCGTTTTTTCTTTTGAAGAGTTATTACCGAGATCAGCTTGTCGATTATTAGGTTTAAAGTTGGTTCTTTTTCGTTGTGCCCGTTATTAAAATAAATTGTGAATTCATTTTTCATAAACCAAAAAGAACAAAAAAAAATTAGTGTAAATTTTCCTTTTTAGTGTCTGCACACTACGTTCCCATATCGTAATCTGCATCATCAACAACACCAGGCCCTACACTGTGTTGATACTATAATCCTTGAAGACCCAATTGAAAATCCAGATTCCTTAGTCCGATGGTGATACCGGACTATGGCTTAATTGCCTCGAAGCACCACGCGGGTTACAGAGGTGCCATCGTTGTGCCCGAAAATCTCATACGGACAACTTTAGAGCTTAAGACGGTTGCTTAACCTCGTTCAAAACAAAGTAAATTTCTTTGGACATGGACAAAAGAAAAATCATATGCCCCATTCGAATATTATCAACAAGATCACTTCTACGATAAAGTTCCTGAACGTCTGATGTACGTCAGGTAAGCTTATGCTTTCATTTTCCCTCGAGGGGGGCAGCCCCGGATTTGCATGAGAAGATCCTCGATCGATTCAAAACATGGGGATGATCTTGTTTCGAAATTCATCAACAAATTTTTCCCTCCGTCTAAAATAAACAAATCTTCGAAATGAATTCAAAGATTTCAACAAAGATTGATGAGACGTTTTATGAATGCATGGGGACCGATTTAACGACTTATTCGGCTTGTACATCATGATTTTTAGAATTTCATCAATCGATTCAGTCTATTTGCCTTGAAACATAATGATCAGGATTCATTAAATTCGCCGCGGGTGGCAACTTTATGGATAAAATGCCTCGTGATTGCCTAAGAATCATTGAAAGAAATCCAAAGTTCGTATTTAGTAAACAAAAGAGTTGTTGCAATGTGAGTTCGAGCACTTCCACCCTCTGAATTTCTTCCGTGTGCTGAGCTGAAAGTTATGGTGAACAGCTAACTTCTTGATAAGAAAAATCCAATCTCCCGCTCCTACTCGTAAAGCGTTGATGAAAGTTGTGTTACTTGCGGGTGGTGCTCATTCCTACCACTGTCCAGCCACCAACTGGCACTGTTAATTATAAAAATACAAGAACTAAGAATCAAATCCTCGCCGACCTCTCATCAACTAAATTAACATCAGGATTACATACTCTTAGCCAGCGTTATCTTTGTGAGCAGTCAATACTTCGCCCACTGTCCACCATTACCCACTCACGAGCTTCTAATCAAAGATACGAGCCCTCTCCTATTTACTACACGCAGACTACTTAACCGTCTGAGCATATCCACCAACCACCCTCGCTCTCAATTACCAGTTCGCACAAACGCGTAGAACAAAACCATGAGATTCCGCAGAGATATAGATATTTAGATATCCAGTCATACAACCGCTTGTTAGATATACCTGACTATATACTATCTGGACACATGTAAAGAGACCATCTTCTAAACAATCTCATCATATGTCGACGACATACATAAAACAACAAAAAAGATACGCGCGCTATCTCTCTCGCGCGCGCTCTCGCCCCTCCCTCCCCTGTATCCTCCCCACCACACTTCTCTACCGCACATTCGCACTGCATCACTAAGACCATATCTCCCGACTCCCCTCACCCGACTCCTCATCTACTACACTCCATACCGTGACCTCCTGTCAACGATCACTATATAGTCCTCATTCAAACTGTGCTCAAAGCTAGAATCCAAGGTCCATAGTATATGGGTATATAATATACCTTATTGGTAAGTGATTTGTTGTGTACTGTTGTTGAATGTGCAATTCAAGTGTCAAATCTATGCTAGTGTGTATATGTGCAATAGAGATAGTATGTATATAGTGAGACTCATCAGAAATTTAATGTTTGACTTCATGACGCGCTAACTTATATCTATCGGGAATATATCTAAACATCCCCGCTCGGCTCACTACGCGCTCACCACACGCTAAGGTAAGGCAGAATTAATGGTTTATATTTAATTACCCCTCGATATGTTAAGAATTGGTTTTGTCGCACTCACATGTTATTAAAATAAATAAAAAATTAAAAAAATAATATTTATGTTATGAAGAAAGAGATTTTAACGATTTTTATATAAATTAAAGATATCTAATGTATAGTATACATACACAATAAATTTGCACCGAGCTTACACACAATCATACTCAGACTAACGCCCTGTAACCACCCCAAAAAACCACACAATTAATTCAGATCTTCCCTACGCTCCTAACCTCCCTCACATCCCCTCTCACCCATCCTACACAACCCTCAACACTACCCCTAAGTCACTTGTCAAGAACACTCTCTGTTAATTCTTATGTCCGACTTGGTGCGTGTATGTGAGCCGGAGTGTTTATTGTATTCATGCCTGCCTCTGAAGTCCGTCAATTTCTCACTTCCCCCCCATAATACATTTCAAGATCAGTCCCAGAACTATAATGTAAGCGTGTTCCAATTGAACTGTGATGTACATCATTTTGAACGCAAATAACCCTGAAGAACTCTCCATGACGCATCTCTTAAATGTCAAGTGAGAAATGCTCCAGATTAGAGAGAGAGACTAATCTGAGAGATCATTGACCCTGAGAGATGACATAGATATATATATCCTTCAGATATATACAGAGAGAAACCACACGAGCCCGCTGATTTGATGACAAGATGCTTTACCCGCTAGCAGAACTGATGTCGAAATGATGAATCTTTATGAGGTGTGATAATCCTCAGCTCCTCTACGCGCCCCAACGTTCTCGCCCCCATGCTTGTACTCGCCAAATTCCGCGTCGAAACTTCGCTGAGCATAAACGTAGACTCTCGTGAAAGAGCGAGAATTGAAAGTGTAGTGACATCATGTCTTTAGTACAGGCTTCGCGCTTTGTGTCAACTCTGTGAACTTATAGTACATGCCAACTTCACCTCACGTAGGAGTCTCATCTCGCCTCAGAGTCTGTTATAACTAAGATGAGATCTCATGTGTGTGTGTGCAGTGCACTGGCACAATTGTGTCCATGCTTTCGCTCGGATAGCTACGCTATATGCAGTCTGGTACGCGCTCATCACAGAGCTCGTAACGCCTATGGCGATCTAGCGCATGTAGCAATGAGACGGTTATAGTATGTTAAATATGGTCCGTATAAGAAGCTTTAAAATCCTCTTTTTTGATGCATCATGGATTTTCGGATTTACCCGCCTTTGAGTTAACGTCGTTTCTTAAGTCCTTTCCAATGAGAATTTTTGTGGGTGCCAAAAACTACTGGTGTCAACTATCCTTAATATCAGAAAAGTTTCCAAGCGACTGGACTTTGTGTACTTAGAGATGAAAATCGTCTCTGCTGTCTGGAGCATGCGGCCCCTTTTCCTATTTTTTTACATCTTTTGCACATTAGGCAACGGGCACTTGTCTTTATTTCCAGAAATGATATCTAATGAGGTCGGCTTGTGCTTGAAGTTCAATCTCAGGGGGCTCCTTAACTGATGGAATTTCATTTGCTTGGACTTTTTTTTTCTTGGCCCTTCTCTTTTTATTTTTCTTTTTTTCTTTCACAAACATTTAAGCTCTTTTCGAATTTTAGCAAAATATCTTACCATGTTCTATTTTGAAATCAATAACTTTCATAACTCGTATAATATAGATACTTATATTAGCTAGTCTCTATTTTAGAATTATTTTTTGCATGAATTATTTTATAATTATTCAAAAAAACAGCCTCATTCGTTGCCTGAATTTATTATACTCACATTTGATACAAGCTAAGCGAAACTAAAAAGCATAGTGCTATAACACTTTTACAATGACACTAATTCATTTTTATATATCACTGTAGAACATATAAAAACTTACTGCCTCGTTAAATAGCTGCTATTAATATACCTATATGTCCCTTCTAAACTGATCATCACTATATATATGTATTATTATAATTAGTTATTCAATACAAACAGGCAACTTCATTTCTCTTCATTTATCAATTTGTTGAGATGGTAATCTACGGACTACTTACGGAATTTGCTATCTAGGAAATTATAAATGAATAAATTAAAAAAAAAAACTAAATGAAAAAAACGTACCCGGACTTAGCATGACGCTAGCAGTATGCGAGATAGTTCAATTATGAAGCCAATCGTATCGCGTGAAGACGTTCTATGTAAACGGGTAGGAATTAGAGTGTTCAAATGGTGCGAGCAGATTTGTGGTCTGTCGATTTGGAGCCAGGTCCCCGTCGATGTATCCTTGTAGATTCTCGGGAGAAGTTTCTTAAAAACAGTCGTGCATTTGCATAGATGTATTCGAGGGTTGAAATAACCGTTCGTGTGGCAGAGCTAGGCCTAGTGTACATTAATTTGGACCAAACTTCTGAGATACTACGGTATTATTACAATATTTGACGGCAAGGGTCCGAATTGGTTTTTTTTGTTTCTTTTTTGTTGTTTTTGTACGTCATTGATATGGCTTGTGAAGATATTACTGCTCAAGCAATGTATTGGTTCTCTAATGTGATCTCGAGTGGCAAGAATCCCACTCTTACTTGAACGTGCTGTACTTTCACTATTTCACCAGCTCCAAGACACCTCTTCATCACTCTGACCCTGACTGGTCTATCATCCCTTTATGGGGACAGTGATTTTCTCATTTTTCGTAAGAAGCTGCTAGCTTTTCTTGTTATAGAGGATGAGCAAGCGTTCACGGGAATGTTTGAGTGCGGAGACATATTATGTCCTGTTTGGACATGTCTTCTTACCTTGAAGCATTCTTAATAAGTGAGCCTTCTCCTCCACGCGTCCTCATTAAGAGCTAAATGTATTTTCTATGAATTCAGAAAAGATCTTAAGGAATTTGTGAAGAATACATGAATATTCACAGTTATAATGAGTCTATGTCTCCCTATCTTGAGGTTTGAATCAAGGACTTGCCACCGCATTTAGAATTTGCATTTATGGAAAATGGTATTGACAATAGTTGCCCCAGTCACGGATTGCAATCACAAGGATTTAATATAATGAGAAAAGAAGGCCCGCCGCACTCTGCATCGAGAACAAAGTAGTAGCATCTAATACCGTACCCCCCACAAGCGAGCCATCCCTTCTTGGAAACTTTCTGATATTATGGGTATTCGACCCAGAGTTTTGCACCAAAAACAAATTATCATGGAAGAGAGACTCACGAACCGCCGGTTCACTGCATCAAAGGCGCCCGTGGTGTATAAATCCGGAATATTCATGATGTCATCTAAAAAAGATGGTTTGAAAAGCTTTTAACGTCGGTTTATTTTATCCGATCTTTGACAGTCCCATGGGGTAAGCCCGGTGCATATCCGTGTACCGAAAAGAAGGGTTGGCTATGACCATTAGTCAAAAATGATGAAAATGATCTTTATATACGACTCCGATTGAATACGGGTGGAGTGTGTGCATTGACCTATATAGAAAGTTGAATGAAGCTACCCGAAAGGACCATATTCCACTTACCCTTTATGGATCAATGCGAAAGACTCGCGGGAGGGATAACATTTCTATTATTTCCTCGATGGCTTTTGCGGTTATTTCCAGATACCCATAGACCCTCGTTGAGGACAAGAAAAGAAACCTTTACTTGCCCATTACGGAACATTTGCCGTATCGCCGCATGCCTTTTGGGCTATGCCAATGCACGGAACATTTTCTACGACTTTTGTCTGTATGATGGCCAAAAATCTTCCAACGACAATTGATCGATAAAAAACGAATTTTGTTTGATGAAAGTGTTTATGGATGAACTTTTCACGTCTTCGGGGATTCCTTTCTATACATGCTATCCATTGGACAAAATGTTTTTAAAACGGTGTTTGAAGTCACTAAATTTGGTCCTTAAACTGGAGGAAATGCCATTTCATGTAAAGAAGCTTTTTCTTGGACAAAAAATCTCTAAGTGGGAATTGAGGTCAGATTAACGGAGCTAAAGTTGACGTTATCTCCAAGCTCCTTCCTTTTCACGATATGTTTAAAAGGTATGAGTCGGGAGTTGGAGTTTTAAATAGGACGTTTTCTGGGGCCACCACATGCGGGTTTTTTACAATGTTTATACCAAGACTTTCAAAAAATAGGCCCGGGCCACAGGGTCCCAATGACTCACCTGCTTGAAAAAGAGACTCCATTTTTCTTCTTAAAAAGTGTGTATTAAATACCTTTAATACACTTAAAAGAAAAATTGAACGATAGGTCACGATTTTGATATGCTTCCCCGACCTGGGAACTTGCCACTTCGTACGCATGTAGGTGATGCAAGCGATTTTGCAATTAGGGGCATCATTCCTTAGTGGCAACGCAAAATAAACAAGCATTTCTAACCATTCACTATGCCAGCAAAACCTGATGAAGCTCAATGACACTAACTACAGACCGAAAAAATATACCGAAAAAGAATTACTTGCGTAGTGTACGCTTTTGAGAAACAATTCCGGTCCTTACCTTGTTTGGTCCCTAAGTGATAGTGTTATACCGGGACCTTTCTGATATAAAGTATCTCTTCATAAAAAGGATGCTAAGCCAACTAAGGACTTATGGAGGGATCCTTATTTTTTTTTTGTTCCAAGATTTCGTGGTTGTATCCTGAAGACAAAAAGGAGCAGAGGAATTGGCCGTCGGGGCATCTTTCCAGAACTTGAGAACCCTATCAAGATAAACTCGAGAAAAAGGAAATCACGAAAAAATTTCCTCTCGAAATTTAGTTCGGTTGCTCTTCCGTGTGTAGTTCCTATGGTTTGCAGATTTTGCAATATACCATGGGGGGGAATTTCATTGTAAGGGGATGTCATCCCAACAGGAAAAACAAAGTTTTTCAAAGATTAGATGATCAAACACTACTTTGGGAATGGACCCTTTCTCTGTCAAAATCTGTGCGGGAACAAATGACTCCGGTGTGTACTGTGGTTGCCGGCAAAGCAACAATAGCAGAATACCTTAACTAAGTAAAGAAAAAGCCAAAAGTAGATAGCTTCGACATTCTCGCAGTTGCACAAATGGACCCACCGGGGGACATTCACGGGTGGCCAAATCTCACCGCCACAGAAAGGTCTATGAGCCGGGATTCTTGTTGGCTTCAATATAAAGGATGCCCACGAGTTGGTTAAAATTGCGGACTCGTGCCAACGACAAGAAAATTTTACCAAAGGGTTGAGATGCCTCAAAATTCCAATTTCCAGTATGTAAATTCTTTGAAGTTTGGGGCATAGACTGCATGGGACCTTCCCCTTCTATTTAGAGGCAACAAAATACATTACTATATGGCTGTCGATTACCTTATCAAAATGGGTTGAAGCAAAGGCGCTCCCCACCAACGACGCCCGAGTAGTTTGCAAATTTCTCAAATCTCTCTTTGCCAGATTCGGTGCCCCTCGTGCCATCATCAGTGATCGTGGACACATTTTTTACTATGGACAGTTTGCAAAGGTTAATGCTTAATATAGAGTCACTCAGCGTCTCTCCAGCGGTATCACCCAAGATAATGTGGGCAGGTTGACAGTTCGAATGTGGTTTAATAGAATTCTTGAAAGGAAGTGGGCTAAAAATCATGCCTCTTGGTCAGACCAATCGGATGATGACGCTCTCTGAGCCTTCGTTCGCGTACACAATACCCATCAGGTGCAAATACGTACAAGCTATGTATATGGAAAGGCATGTCGTTCCTGCCGATTGAGTTGGAGCACAAAGCTTATGGGCCCTTAAGCTATGCAAACTTTGATCTCAAAATACATGGTGTATCAAAGCATAAGTTCAACTCAAGAATTAAGTTGAAACTGCTGTGCTCAAGCTTATGAATATTCTCTTGATTTACAAAAGGAAAATAAAGGATTCATTACACAAAGATCAAAAACCGCGTTTTCAACGTCGGTGATCAAGTCCTCCTCTTTAACTCAAGATTGAAAATTTTCTCCGGCAAGTTGAAGTCCTGCTGGTCAGGACCATTTACCATTGTTTAAGTTTTTTCCATTATGGCACCGTTGCAGTTACCCAATAACTTCGAGGCCAAACTATCAAAGTAAAGATCATCGTCTGAAAGCACTACTTTGGAGGTGATTTTCCTGTTATGGATATCCGGACCTCCAAACTTCCCTAAGGCTACTAAATTCAGTGAATTGGTCAAGCTTAGTGACCTCCTAAACAAGCGCTTCGTGGGAGGCACCTCATGCTTATCCTAGTTTTCATTAGTATTGTATGCTTGACTTTAGTAAGTCAACTAATAAGTGTTTGTTTAGTTGTTTGAGGAGCTTGCTCTTTCTTTTCATGTTTTGAGTTTGTATGTATTGTCCAGGAATTCTGTCTGGATTTTTTGAAGCTTCGTGCTTAGTTATTTGTCCTTCGTCACCAAGAGCTCCTCAACAATCCTCGCTGCATATGGGAAATCCGTTTATCTACTCTTATCGACTAACGTGTTTATCTGTTAGCTTAATTAATATAACGGCTAGGATTTACGTGAATCCATTCGTAAAACATTGTGGTACAAATTGTTTCATTCTTGTATCGGTGGGATCTTCGATTTGATTGTGATGAAGAGTTGTTTCTCACTATCCCGTTTTTTACCACCCAAAATTCAAAAAAATGAAAAGAAAATTTAAAAAAAATTTAATATAAAATAAAGTGTTTTGTCACAATTTTGACATTTTTGATGGGTAGAATAGAGTAATTTTTGACTCGATCGAGCTTTGTTTGAGCTCTTGCCATTGTTCATTAAACTTTTAGACTAAGCATTCGCGAATATTTGCGAAGAATGAAAAATGATAGTGTTAAGTATGAGCTGGATGCCAAAGACAAAGGACATTATTTGGAAAATCATAATGAGCTATGTGTGTAATTTGTCACTTTTTCTCCATAAGATTTTAACCTGATTAATTATACGTGATACTTTTTATGTGAGTATATGCAAAAACTTTAGCCTTAGTTCAAATTTTACTTGAGAATTTTTCAAAAAGACATTTTCCTATTAAAAAAAAGATGAAAAAATGGCAAATAGAATATAATATCTATAAAGTGTGGTTGATAAAAGTTTGATGTATCTTTGCTTCGGTCACAACCGTTGTTACAAGCCTTCTAAAGAAAGCCCATAGTAAGATATAATTATACGTGATGATAACAGTTGCTGATCCTGCTCGGCTCACAACGATGTTGCAGCTACTAAAAGGTCAGGGTTACAAATTGCATAGAATAGTTAATATTATGTGTCGAATAAAAGATTCTTTTTTTTAATTCAAAATATGCTTTTGGAACTTTGGCTATTCTTATTTTATACGCTATGTATATACGGAAAACTGAGAGTTTTTGAAATCTAGGGTAAAGTGGTCCCGTTACTAGTTTTGTGGGTGTCAAAAGCCTGGTCGCTTAACCGCAAGGTTGGTATGTGCAAGACGAAGTCGCTACATAGGATGATTTCGCTTTCAAACTCTTAATTCTTGGGGGAACGTGAAACGTAGAAATGTTGCAAAAACGTTGATCCTTGGTTGAAATTCAAAAATAGCACATTACACCTTAGTATAAATTGTCGGAGTGAAAGTTTACATGGGGCAATATGGAGTAGTGTTCGAATCTTACCTCATAATTTAACGGTGATTTTCATTTTAAGCTTGGTTTGGAATAAGTGAAAAGTCGGGGTGGGACCGATGAATTTATCCTTTTTGGGGCATTCTGGACTGAAATGCATCTAGTTCTATGATCCCTTAGTTTTAAATAATGAAAGTCAACGTTCTAGTAGTTGATTAATATGAAAATGAAAGAAAATACAAAAAGATATGTAGGAATAGTTTGTATATATATAAAATGTTAAAGGACGGGGGGGGATTTTCCAAAAACTTATGGAGTCTTTAATTCCTTGATGAAACCTTAGCTACTTTTTAAGGTTATTAGTCGAGGGGGATCGAGATTCTTAGTTTTCTAAATGCTAATTCTCATAGCATATGTGAGGAACGGCAAACTTAGTAAGGGGGTTTTTTGGTATGTGTTTAATTTACACATACCTTTTACCTTTAAAAACCAGTCAAATTAACCAAAAACAGGACTTAAAATGCCAAAATTATGCTTGTTTTGCTTAATTGTCGTGGTTTGCAGGAACGGATATTCTAAGAAGAAGGACGAGAAACGAAGCCAAACGAACAAAACTAGACACGGGATGGAGAATAGAAAGCAATGTCAAGACAAAGCCAAGTCTGAAAAAGTCAACCAAAGTCAACCCCTGACAACTCCAAAAGCCAAAACCCTAACTTATTAATGAAAGAAAATGAAAACAAAGGGCTTTAATTCTGCCATTTTCCTAAAGTATAAACCACAAGGACCCAATCTGCCAAAGGCAAATTGTTGTACATCCAAAGGACTACACTTGGCAAAAACTATATACATTTAGGGGTGTTTCTTGCAAAAATTGGCCTCAAACCATTTTACACACAAGGACGAAAATTGCAATAACAACTATAACCATGGAGGACTATTTGTGACAAACCCACAAACCCACACCCTATTTTGAAACACTGTACATCTCCCCCAACTCTTTCCCGCCAAAGCTTAAACCCCACAATTCCTTTGTGTTCCCGCCTGTTCCCTGTTGACTCCCCAAAACCCTCCAAAAACTGTCATAACCTAAACCCTCACCCCACTTGGATGTGCAAGTGGCAATCCTAAATCCCCTCATTCGAATCAATGGTTTGAAAACTTCTTTGATTTGGCAATACTCTCAAAACCAATGGGCCAGGATTGCTTTGTGTTTCTTCCAATCACAACAAACACAAGACGGGTAAATGTCTCTACAAAGAAGCACATTCAGAAGAAGACAAAAGGAAAAAAAGACAAAGTTGGAAAGTGAAACCCTACTCGTTTTGCTATAAAGCTTTTGTCATGCCCTTGAGGCAGTTAGTTAGTCTTTTTTGTGTGTAGTTTTTTTTAATCTAGTTCAGTTTTAAGTTTTCAAGTAGTGTAACTTTTATGTACTTTGAAGATTAATGAAAATTCAGTTTTACATTTATTTTTTGTCCCCAAAGTTCTTAAGTTGTAACCTTAAGTTTGTAAAACTCATAAAAGCCACTTTATTATCTGTTATATAACTGTAGAACAGAATTTAAGAAAAATTAAAAAAAAGAAAAAAAGTCAACTGTTTGATAAGTAATGGATGAATGAGCAAACTGGGGAAGGCTCATTGGGTTTCTTAGATAGTCTTATTTTTATGCTTGGGTAGGTCTTAGGCTTATTAGGTTTCATACACTCCTGTTTTAGAGCAAAGGAGTTAGAATGCCTCTTTTATTTTTTAGCTTATGATTACTGTCATAGCTAGCAACAGCGTAATTAGAGCGTTTTTTTAGATTAATCTTGCTTTTTCTTACTCATTTATGTCTTATTTATATTTGTTAATGATCTTTTTGCTATGTTTGAGTTCTTGAGTATAACACTGCCTAGATAGTTTTTTTGCCTTTAATTATTAGCTTATTTAAAGTGTTATAGGATTTTTTATTTTTACCTTTTAGTGCTTAACATTGCTTGTTTAATACTTGGCTTTAAAAATTTGTGCTTAAAATAGTCTTTATAAGTGTTAAAATCTGTTTTTAGAAATCTAAAGGGGTGTTTGGGTTAAGCCCAAAATGGGTCAAAATGGTAATGTCATGGGTTGGTGTCACTTTGCCAACTTTGGCTTAAGTCATTAAGCTCAATTAGAGTCTGTTTTCCAAAGTTTCTAAGTCCAAAAAGTGTTTTTCAAAGTTTCCTCATTGTTCTCTCAAGTCTGTTGAAATTTAAGAAGTTTCCATGAGCTTATTTGATTAAGCTTTTATAAGCCAGAAGTTAGGTCTTAAAGTAGTGTCATTTGGTGTGTTAATCAACTAGTTTAGTGTTTAGATTTTACTTGCAATTTTTTTTTTCAAAACTGTCAACTTAAGTTTGAGTTTTTCAAAAGGTCAAAATGTACCCCATTTTCATTCTCAAAAATAAGATGGCAAGCATAGTTGCTAGGTCCTACATTTTTGTGCATAAGTCCATTTTAAGTTACTTTCAATCTGTTTCTCATTACTTTTTGGGTTTATGCTTATTTAAGTGCTTATTCTTAAGCTCACTTTTTAGCAAAAATTCATTGTCAAAAAGTACCCTGGTGCAAAGCCCTCTTTTCAGCTCCTATTTATTTAGCTTGTTTAGGTTAGACTAGCTTAGTTTCTTAGTTTTTTAGAAACCCTATAAGCCCCTATTTAAGCTGATATAAGCCATTAAGCCCAAGAATCCTTCTAGGTGCCTCAAAATGAAGCCTAAATGTGTGTCCCTAGGCCTGTAGCATCCAGTGTGTGCTCATGGAAGCTTATTTGCTTATTCAGTTTTCCTACTTGTTTATATTTGCTTACCTTTGAGTGATTTAGCTTATTAAGAGTGCTTACTTATCTGCTTGTGCTTATTTGGCTTTTTTCTAGGTTTGTTTTAGCTTAAAAAGCCTTGTCAGCTAGCTTTTATAGTCCTTAGCTTAAAAAGCTATG
The DNA here is from genome assembly GCA_026074375.1 of Tanacetum coccineum. NCBI lineage: Eukaryota > Viridiplantae > Streptophyta > Magnoliopsida > Asterales > Asteraceae > Tanacetum > Tanacetum coccineum. The sequence goes on along the minus strand of BQNB010064149.1, from coordinate 15,437 downwards.
TCTGCCTTTTCTGGCTTATTGAGCCTTTTTCTCTTAGCTTATATTGGTCATTTTAGCTTATTAGGATTAGGTTTGTACGGCCATTGCTTATTTTCCCCATTTGTGTTGCTACATTTGTCTAAAAAGCCATAAAGAAGAAGCCACATGTACCTTTAAGCAACTTAAGCATTCTGTCAGCTTATAGGCCCTTTTCCAGCTTATTCTTAGCTTTTCACAAAAAGTTGTAGTTATGAAAAATGATAAGCTCGATGTGCTTAACAAGTTTGGGTAAAAAGTTTTTCTAAAAAAAAGGGGGATAAGAGGAAACCCGGGTGAGCAAGACTCGAACCCGGGTCTCAACCCTCATCAACCCTCTTTTCTACAAACACCCCTACCGCTGTGCCCTTGGGTCTTTTCTGTTAGACCCTTGGGCACTTTGGTATATAAGGGTGTTTTGGCCTTTTAAGCTATTAAGCTGTTTAAGCTTATTCGACAGCTTATTTGATAAGCTGGTTTCCCCGGCTTATTTTTCTTAGGACCCTTAACCTTTTAGCCATTTTGTGTAATTTTTCTAGAATTTTTTATAAACGTTTAGTATTTTTTATAATTTATTTTCTTTTTAAACTTAAAAAATCATAAAAAATAAAATATTAATCAGAAAAATATAAATCTTTTTTCTAAAATTTTCTTTTTTCATATATTTTGTAGGAAAAATATAAAAGTTTCTGTAGGATTAATTTTTCAAAAATTTACTCTTTAAAGAACGGGATTCGTTCCCGTTCTTGTCTTGACTCGTTTTTGGGTCAAACGACCTCCGTTTTCAGTCTAGTTTTTTTAAACTTCGTTATTTGTCATTTAGAATCTATTTTAGCTTTTAAATTTGTTTTAGGGTTTAATTTGCAAAATTTAGGTTTTTGACCCTCGTTTTTCGTGCCCGTTTTAGGATTTAAGTTATTTAGCTTTCATTTTTAGGTTTTTCTCAATCGTTTTTGCTTGTTATTGATTAATTTAGATTTTTACACTCTCAAATCATTAATCTCATTCAAACTCCAATTTTCCGACTGTATCGATTCTCAAGCACAGCCTCGCTGGGGATAAACGACCCGGGGATATTCTATACTACTTCTCGGTTTCATTGATTGTTTTTAGATTATACTTATTATATATATTGTATTATATATTATATATATAAAGAGGTCTAGTTTAACAACAAATCAATGGTTCATTAAGCAAGTATAAGGCTCATTTGGTGGCTAATGGGCGTAGTCAGTAATTTGGTATTGATTGTGATGATACTTTTAGTCCTGTAGTTAAACCGACTACCATTCGTACGGTTCTTGGTCTTGCCTTAACTCAGAATTGGCCTATTCATCAACTTGATGTTAAGAATGCATTTCTTAACGGTGACATTTCTGAGACTGTGTATATGTATCAACCACTGGTTTCGTAGATGTCAATTACAGAGATCTTTATATGAATTGAAACAAGCACCTTATGCTTGGTTACAACATTTTGCACGTTATGCGTATAGGGTTGGTTTTTCATCGAGCCATTGTGACTCGTCCTTGTTCATATATCAACATGTTTCTGAGGTTGCATATTTATTGATTTATGTTGATGATATTGTAGTAACGACATCTTCTACGGATTTACTTCAACGTATTAAATCCTTTCTTCATAAGGAGTTTGATATGAATGATTTGGGGGGGCTTAATTACTTCTTGGGGATTTATGCCACGCGTGACTCTACAGGCATGTTTGTGTCTCAAAAGAAATATGATTTGGAGCTTTTGGATAGGGCTCATATGGCTAATTGTAATCCAACTCGGATGCCGGTTGACACGGAATCCAAACTTGGTTCTGATGAGGATCCTATTTCTGACCCTACTCTCTTTCGTAGTCCTGCAGGTGGTTATGCAGTGCAACATGATTGCCTTCATATGCATTCCCTCTACTCAACATACATTCTCCATCTTTTAATTCACTATTTGCAGAAGCTATTTTAAAAGTTATAATAACACCAGAAGAAAGTTTATCTCTAACCAAATGAAGATCAATCTCAAAATGCTTTGTTCTTTCATGAAACACATGATTAACATCAATCTCTATAGCAGAACTATTATCGCAATAAAGACTAGCACATAAAAACCATCCAATTGTAGGTCCTTTAAGTTTTTTATTACCCAGATAAGCTCACAAGTAGTAGATGCTAAACACCTATACTTTGATTCAGTAAAGGACCTAGACATGGTTGCTTGTTTTTTACTTTTCCAAGAAATCAAATTATTACAAAAGTATAAGCAAAAACTAGAACCATATTTTCTAGTCAAAGGACACTTAGCCTAATCAGCATCAGAGTAAGCACATAAATTGTCACTTTTACCCTTATGAAGATGCACCCCAGTACGAGGAGCATTCTTAAGGTATCTAAGTACCCTTAAAGCAGCAGTAAAATGAGATTGAAGAGGAGCATGGATATGTTGGCTTAAGCAGTGAACAAAATAAGAAATATCAGGTCTACTTAAGTTTTACAACAATCTTTTGATATCTAGTCATATTAGAAAGAAACTTATCTTTATCAGTTCAGTATGACTCAGAACAACATTCTGCTGTAAGGCAGTAGTAGCAGGTTTGCAAGCCAATAAACCATATTCACATAACGACTCAAGATAATATTTTCTTTGAGAAATACAAAGACAACTTTCATTTTCCAAAACTTCAATTTTGACAAAGACCACCTTCATTTTCCAAACTTCAATTCTCAAAGATACTTAAGTAAATCAAGGTATTTAATCATAAACTTTAAACTTAAAAGCCTTTTAGATTTATCAGTCTCAACCTCATTGTTCCTAGTAACGACAATGTCATCCACATAAACAAGAATAAAAATAAACAAACCATTCTTACTTTTCACATATAAAGAATAATCATTCGTACTTTGGATAAAACCATTTTCTACCAAGGCAGTGGTAATTTTTCATTCCACTACCTTGGAGCCTATTTTAGCCAATACAAAGACTTGATTAATTTGCAAACACTAGTTTCACTTTTATCATAATATCCAGGATGTAATTCCCTATATTGATCCTCATTTAAATCATCATATAAGAAAGCATTATTAACATATAACAAATACAAAGTCTAGTTATTTCTAACACAATAAGCATCTTACAATAACAATTTTAACTACATAACTAAATGTTTCCTCATAATCAATGCCTTCTCTTTGACTATAGCCTTTGATAACAAGGCTGGCTTTATATCTATCAACCTCACCAGAAGATTTATACATAATTTTCCAAATCCTCTTACAACCTATAGCCTTCCTCCAAGGAGGTAAATCAGATAATTCATAAGTATTGTTCTCGTGTAAGGCTTCCATTTCAAGATTCATAGCATCAATCCACTTTGGATTCTAGGAGGTTTCAAGAAATGATTTAGGATCAGTGGATTTATTCAAAGTAGTATAGAAACACAAATTACTACTAGACAATTTGAAATAGCAAACATACTTCTCAAGACCATATTTCACATTACTTCCAACAACAAAATCATTCAATTTAGATGGAAAATTTCTTTTCCTACTAGATTTCCTCAGCACTGGTGATGTTTCCATAATATTTAAAGGATCCACACCATTAGAATTGTTTTGAACATTGCCCTCATAGGTGACATTTTTTTTCTTTGTGTGGAAACTAGAAGGGGGGTTGAATAGTTTACCGTTTCTTTTTGCGTTTTAAAAGTTTGCTTTCAAAATGCTTAGATTCGAGTTGTATGTTCAATCAATCAAAAATATGAAAAACAATATAAATATCTAAGCTAATATTAAATAACAAAGACAACAATTTAAAGAGATAATGAAAGGAACAATCAAACCAAGACGTCAAGATTTTATAGTGGTTCGGCTACGAATCTCCTCTTCGCCCTACTCCACTCCCCGAGTATCTTACTCAAGATTTTACTATGTCAACAAGCTCCCTTTAGGCGGAGAAAACCGTTTACACGTCGCTTACATTATTTTTCGACACTAAGCTAAATGTCGAGTCCTAATCTTAGCTAGAACCAATCTACCACTTCACAAGAAATACACAATCACAAGATCTACACTATCAGATTTACATACAATCCGAATCACACAACAACACAAGATAATTACAATAAAGATTTGGTACTTAGAAGAAGAGAGAAAAGATCATTAAATAACAATTCGTTTCTTGGTGAATACGAATGTTCTTCTCTTGCACTTGATAGAAGAACGAGACAGATGAGATGAGATTGGATCACTCGAAACAAGATTAAACAATGTTAGTGATCAAGAGATTTAGAGCGAGAAAGAATATTTTTAGAGAGAGAAAGTTATCTAAAAAATTCATGCAAAGAGTTGTGTTTTTCTGCCAGCATTAGTGTAGTATTTATAGACTCAGACTTGGCACATAAGAATTTTTCAAAATGCATATTGAAAAACACATTATTATTATAGAAATTAGGCTTAATACCTGACATATTAGCACTGGGAGAGGGTTTCTCATTATTAAGACTGATAAATTTCACCATCTATTCATTAGTGAAAGAAGAAGAGAGAGAACCAAAAGTAGAAGGAACATATTGATTAACTTTACTATTACCATTGAACCTTTTTTAAGTATTTTTGTATACTTATTTTTGTAAAAATACTTTTGTGAAAATGTAATGGTTAAGAAAAAATATTTTTTTGATCACTAATCATGCTTAATAATTTGTTTGTACATACCTTAAGTGATCACTAATCTTAGAAATGGAATTTTACGATTAATAATTTGTAAACGTTTATTTTTATCGTAAACGTTTTTACATTTTGTTATTATCAAAACGTTGAGAGGTCAAAAAATATAAATAATGTTTTTAGACATTATTTGTATTAACAATCTCCCCATTTTTTATGATGACAAAATATAAACTCATTTTGTATAAAATTAAAGGTTTCAAATTATTAATGAGTTTTATTTCATTTCTCCCCTTTTTGTCGAATTCAAAAGAGATGATCGTCGAATTGTTGTAGAAAGAAAGAAGTCGACGATATCACGACTCCCCCTTGATGTAGGCTCCCCTTCATTTGGGACACCAAGGGATCGGTCTTACGAAAATTATGTGCTACAAAACAAGGTTAAAGGTACAAGTGCAAGAATATATTCCCAATTAGTAGCAATATAGCAATTCATGTAAGATAAACCATAAAATAGTTTCATTCATTACTTAAGAAACTCATACAAGAGACATACTACATGCAAGGAAAATAGAACTAAGTCTAACAAAGAAACATTCATTCATAAATTACACCACAATCTAAACATACTACATAAGGTGGATAAAGTTAATACGACATAAATCTTAGATGATCCTTGATTCATAGGAAATGACTTTGAGCAAAAAGGTTAGGCCGCCAATTATGAGGTTATATGACCTAGGTTTTAAGGGTGGGGTGGAGAAAGTGAAGTCATGCTGGAAGTAAGAAGAATGTGAGCAAACATTAGGTTCATCTCATCCCTAAGAGAAAAGATAATATTGCGGTTGTGAAAACAACAAAGACAAGTTGACCTATGATAGTCATGATAGTTGAAGTAAATGAGGTGACCCATGAGAGGTGGTTGAGGTTGTGGTTGTGGTGAAGGTGGTGATGAGGTATCAAGAATGTGATCAAGTGGAGTGATTGATGACAAGGAAATAGTGATGTCTAAGGAGGGATGGCTTTGGAGTGAAAGTGGATGTGAGGGTCTTGTAGGTGCATCCATGACATTTTCAAGAAAAAGATTAGATGGTCGAGGAGAGGGTGTGTCATTAGAAGTAGGAGGTGAGGATTAAGGTTTTGATTCAAATGAGAAAGAGGTAGTGCCAAAGCTAGATGATGTATCTTCGGTGGATGGAGTTTTTGATGGCGCATTTGGTGGAGAAGGAGAAGAGGATGTTGTTATCGGAGAAGGTGTGGTGGTGACAGAAAATCAGGTAGTCATAGTAAATTTTCCGTGACTCTGATGGCGGTCCCATAATTATATGGCGGTCCCAGATACATTAGGGGGTCGCCCCTTATTTATGGAGGCTGTTTTCTGGAAGAGTAAAATTTTTCTAGTTTTTCAAAATGTTGTAAAACAAGTCCAGAAAAAGTTTTCTAAAGTCACCCTTTTGCAGTCAATCCTATTTCACTATGAATCATCTAATACTTAGTAATAAAATTCATAAAACTAACCATCCAAATTTAATCAAAGAAGCACATATATGCATATTAACTAAGAGATAATCATGCATAATATCATATAAGTAACCATAGTGTATCAAGGTGCATGCAAGTAATAATTTAGGATGATAAAATGGAATGATCATCCAAGGCAAGTTATGTTGCCCGTACTACGTACTAAGTTACTAACAAATAACATAAGTTTAAGTACCTAAGCATAATAAAGTAGTAAAAATAATTAGTAATGTCATATAGAAATTTTCTAGATTGCTCATTTCTTCTTCATGTTTCTCCATAAGTTCATGAGGCCTTTCCCGATTGACCTTAATCCACCACGTTGCTCATCTCGTAACTGAACTTGACGGTTGATGATTTCGGTTTGGCGGGTGTAAAATGGTTCCATGTCAGGGTCAATGTTTGTGCCCAAATAGGCCATACTGGATCATCCAATACGCCGTATCCACAGGACAGACCTGTTACGAGTAATTTAGAGACAAGGCAAATGACGATTCCATTTCCAAGTCGTTTGAATGGTTACTACTGTGAAAAAAAGAAGGGATCATATGGACCATAATTCTTGGAAGCTTACTCTAAAGCTTCACATATCAATAATTCCTCTACCAGAAAGAGAGAAAGGAACCCAAGGAGTTTCACTTTACTTGCTTTTATTAATAACGTATGGTTTGATAAATCGGCCTTGTTGACTTAGAGCTTGCATTAGTGTTATGCCTCTCTCGACCTACCTTAACTTAGGATTAGGCAAATTAGCTCACACTAAGTTGACAGTTGAGTTGGCAGAAAGGGCTGTGAAAATATCTAAAAGGAATAGGCTTGAAAACGTGCTAGTAGGTTTGGTAAATTTGTTCTTTCCAGTAGCTTTTAATTTAGAAGTATGCTCTGAGGATATCAAAGTGCCTTGTTCCTCGGAAGACCATTTTTGTCTAACGCTCGTGCTAAGATAGTTGTTTACAAAAAGACAAGATTACTTTAGTTGGTCGGGGAAAGAAGAAAAGGATTATTTTCACAAGTGTTAAACCTGTTAGTAGTTTAATTAAGAGGGTCTACATGCTAAGTTTAAGAGAAAGAATGGAACTTGATTTATAAGTTAGGCTTATGGGAGAGACTTTGGTGATTAATAGATCATTAGACCCTTTGAATGAAGATTACATTGAATTAAATGATCTAAATAAACCATTTGAGCTTAGGAGAAATCAAGGTGATGATTTGATGCCCACCATTAAGGAAGATGAGGTAATTGAGGAATTTAGAACTAGAGATGATGAACTTGATGATGGAATTAATGATTACCCTAGTTATTGTAACTATGATAAGAAGATCCATATAGATTGTGCTCACAACTTAAAGTTTTCTTGCATGATAGCTTTTGAATTTTTCGCACGCCAATTTTCCTATTATTGTAGTCATGTGATGTCAAAAAGTGTCTCATTAAATTATATAATGAAAGATAAGATGGTGTACAAAGGGAATAATGTTATAGGAGCTTTAATGAATGTGCCTATTTTTGTTGGAACTTTTTCTGTTGTGATAGATTTTGCAGTTTTAGAAAATATGGATGATTATCGTGATGAAGGAATGGGCGATGTTATTTTTTTGCGAACCTTTTTTAAGAGAAGTTGGAAACAAAACAACAAGGCGGTTCGAAGGGCATGATTACCATTTACAATGTTAATGATGAAGGAACTTACAAATGGGTGCATGCACCCATCGAGGTTTTAAAATCACCACACTAATGAACAATGCAACAAGATCCCACCATTACTGAAGGTAAGTAAAGAAGATAAGACGAATGGAATCTCGCATCCATACCAAAAGCTTAAGGGGTTCTACAAAGGAGTATTGAACTTAAGACCCGATTAAATTCGAGATGCGAAGATGGAAGAATGGCTCACACGCGGGCACATTAGCGTGCATGAGATGGAATGGTGAAGAAAGCTAAAGAAAATGTCTAACTTTAAGATCTTCGCTGGAAACACAAAGTGCTTCCCGAGAGAAAACCCGGGAATGTTATTTATTTTTATCGAGTCTGTCTTCTCAGACATCAATACGGCGTATCCGTCCATACCATATGTAACACCCCCATTTTTACAATATAGCAGCAGAATCTAATCTGGGGTGTTACTTATGGGGATCACAATCATAATCATAGAAAATTAGAAAATGACTCAAAGAAGACGTTGTTGGAAAAAAATTTGTTATCATTCATATATTTAGAGAGTTTTTTACAAAATGGCGGTTCCCAACATCTAAAATCATGTTTGAATGATAACATTACAGCTCTTCGTGGTCCATGCCACTTTCTGTGCGCAACTTACTCATTGATAAGATAGACATGCTAAAAAGTTCAACGCAATGGTTGAGTGAAATTTCACATAGGTTTGATATAAACAGTTTGAATACAAGTAATAGTATAATAATTGTATAAACACAATTATGATCTTGGGTCATGTTATTATATACCCGTTATTAGTAATAATCGCAATGAATCATAGTAACAATGTATTATCCCGTTATTGCCTTGTTTGGTCTTATTGGTCTTGTTCTCATGTCACCAACACATTATCATCCAAAGTTACCTGAACTGACGCGAGAGCTTATAAATCAACATATTAACATCCCAAGTCAATTGAATGACTCAAAGAGTAATATACCTCAAACATTTAACATCCAAAGTTAATTTAACGACTCGAAGTCAAATTTAACGACTTGAAGGATTTATTAATATCCAAAGTCAATTTAACGACTCGAAGTCAAATTTAATGACTTGTAGGATTTTGAAACTAACCAAATTAATATCTAAAGTCAATTTAACAATCGAAGTCAAATATTTAACGACTTGTAGGATTTATGATACTAACAGATTAACATCCATAGTTAATTTAACGACTTGTAGTCAAATTTAATGACTTGTAGGATTTATAACTTAGACATTGATTGTAATGATACATCAGATTAGCATATAGTCTGGTAAAACATTTGTATTCGTTATTTATAGCATGTATCCCCCTTGCGGGGTATGAAAGCATGAAAGAGATTAAAGTGGGCTCATGAACTCACTAAGTCATTTTGAAAAATACAATACATTGTATAAGAAAATGTAGTATTTAAAAGAGTTTGTAAACATGCATGCATCCCCTCGCGGGTTTAATAAACATGTGTAAATAAGTAAGGCGAGGTTGGATGAACTCTCACCTGATAGGTAGATGTAATAATTATTCTGAAATGAAAGCTGACGACCTTATCACAATCTTAACAGGGAAGGTTGATATAGCAAAATGATAGTAAACAGTCACGTCACTGCAACCTGAGAAATTGTCAAGTACTTAAGAAGTTTGACTCTAGAACTTTAGTTTAAGAGTTATGAGTTTGATTGAAGAGTTTAGAATTATTGTATCACCGTTCGGGCCATCATAATTCAGAAGTCATTCAGTAAACATTTGAGGAGCTAGGGCACTTTAAATCGTAAACCCAACAACTCAGTCAGAACGTAATACCAAGATGAAACCCCTTAATATGATGCTCCCCTAGTATTGGTTGTATGATATATCGGTTTTAAGCGTTTTGATAATATCTGGAATGTTAAGCACGAGAAGCGTTATTAAAGTTATGTCTTTGTACGGTTTTAACAGATTTTATACTTTTTCAAAAATGTTACTATTTTAGACCCTTTGAGTTTGGAAAAGGGGCAAAAATATACCGTGGGGTTTTCACTTTTACGAGTTTGGTCCTTCAAGTTTAAAAGATAATACAAGTAAACCTTGTACTTTGAAAAGTGACATAATAGACCCCTATAGTTATTACTTTGATAAAATGACATTTTTAGTCCTTTTGTTATAAGTTTCCGAAAAGTTACGTATTACCCCTTGCATGGATTATAATTACAAAAACTTGTCCAAATTGCCATTGCAAGCTTATTTTAACATTAGTTAAAGCATTGCTAGAAGATTATAAACAACATTTAACCATTATAACATTTAGTTTTAAGAAAAACACGAAATTAGGGTTTCGGCGGTTCGACGGGTTTGGATCAAAATGTAAATTGAGCATGAAATTGAGGTTATGAAACTTTAACAAGAGTTTATTTAGGATCATATGAACATTATAAAGGGTTGTCTTGTAGTAGCAGAAAAGTAGAACATTCAAAACCTGGGTTGAGCTTCAAGGAGCAAAAATGGTGGAAATGGGTCGTTTCGGGTAGTGTTTCCACGCGTACGCCTTGTATCTTGCTCCCGGGGCTTCAAATCTTCAAAGGTTCGCTTGCTTGATCTTCTTATATGATCCTAGGATCATATGGGGCAAAAAATGTTTGCTCAATTGGGTTATAGAAAGAAGAAGTGGGGGGATGATGTTAGAATGAAGTATATGTTGATTTCCTATTATAGTGTTAGCAACACTTAGAGGTCAAGAAAACTTTGGAGAAACCAGGTTAGGACACATGGGAGGTGATGTGGAGAGGCTAGGGGTATGAGTTAAGGAAGGCTAGAAATGACAAGGTGGAGGTGGTTCTAGACTAGGGGGGCGTTTCTAGGGTGTTTGGTTTGATTTATACATGGTTGTTTTGGACAGCCAACATCATTTGGTAAGATGGTTCCCATTTACAAAACCGTTAATTCCGTTGAAGCTCAATACAAGCTTTGTTAGGATATTTGAGTCCCCTTCTACAACGTTTAGTTTTACAGATTGTGGGTTACTATATAGAAAAAGTTTTAGAGATTAAGAGCGGGCATTTACTAGCAGGTGGGCAAATATGCGTTACCTTTGCCTTTTCGGCTGTAATAATTCATCGTCGTCGATTCGGAGTTGTTACCTCCGGCAAAATTGAATCACAAGAAATTGGAGTACAACCTGGTGTTTTCACTAATATCATTCTATTGATATTTCTCAGATCTTTGTTTTATAGACAGATCTGATTCTGAACTAAGGCCTGGTTCTTCGGGTTTTAAACTAGGGATTAGGGTTTTATGGTTTAATTTCTTGAATATATTGTTGAATGATGATAGGATATGATTTTTAATTTGTAATTTAAGTTATTTCAACTTATTTGAGTGTTGGTTTAGGGTTATGATGGATAAAAACCAAGAAACGGGTCTATGATTTATTATTTGATTCGGGTGTTAGGGATTTCCTGGACTTTGTATTAGGGTTTTGATGTGGTAAAAATGTGTATGATAAGCTGATGAATAGAATAATTACGGTTTCCAATGTAATTGAGTGTAGTATCTTGTACACAAGTGTGTGAAGAAGAAATAGAATGAAAACGGAGGTAAAACAAAAAAACAAAGGCTATTTTGGAGTTCATGCTTATGATTTGTACCATTGTGCTTTATAGACTTGTATTGACTTAGACGGGAGTTTATTTTCAAATGTGATGTAATATTTTGTACATATGCTGTAGTAGCTTGTATATTCACTTTAGATAGTATACCCTTCATGAAATTAGGTTTAGCGGTATACAATAAACGATTTAAAGCCCGTTTTTTGATATAATGTTGCAAATGGGTACATTATAGTACATTATGTTCTTTGTAATAAGCGTATTAGATATTGACTTAAATATTTTATGATATTATCTTGACATATATGAAGAAGGATGGCCATAGATAGTTTTGCGTGAGTCGTCTACTGTAGTTATGTAAGTTTACACTGACATACTGAGATTTTGGACAATACAACCTAATGTAATAAAGAGAAAATTTACCGTACAATTGTGATAATTAGAAAAAAATTGGTTTTGTATTTGATGAAAAATTATTGGGTTTTTGATAGTCTCCACCAGTTACAAAATCTCGTCTCGAGATTTAGTTGAAGTTGTAGTGAATAGATGTAGGTTACTGGGCATGATTTTAGGGTTAGTATAATCAAGGTTACAAGTCCACGTGTGTGAGTGACTGATAATTATGTTGCGCTCCATAATTATAATTTACCTCCCTTTCACACGTCTTCTTATTTTCCAAGACTCAACACCTCGTAATGACAGCCAATTGATTTCTTCAGATCTGATAGAAATCCTGTGGTGATTGTATACTTGTGAATTTACGGAAAAAATGTGGGTTATGGGCCTTACCACGCTTCTGTGCGCTACTTTGATCGTAAGAAATCGCTATTTCATTAATCCTTTAAAAGTCAACATCAAATAGGAATGTATCACAGTCTTTGTCTAAATTTGCTACCTAGTGGTATTAAAATCATTTGACATTGTATAGATTCTTGTATGTTTCCTTGTTATTATGCTGCAGGATATAACGGAAAATTTTTAGAATACGGAGATCATGGAATGAGTGATGATCAAAGAATGATGAATGGAATTTGTAAGTAAAGTGCTAATCACGTATGATATAGATTTTGAAATGTACAGCTGATGAAGGTAATAATTATAATGATTAAGGAATTGTTTGTACAAACGGATTGAAAGAAACTTGTTTGTACGTATGTAATACTTAAGCTACTTATTATATTTCTTACTTACAAAACTGAACAGCTTTCATACTCCTTGTAACTGAGGAATTATAAATTTTTGTTCGGAGATTTTATTTCCTTATTCAAATGAAAGAAATAGTCTTTTAGAAGTGACCTAAATTCATTTCAATTAAGGTGATCATAAATCGTCTTACATAAGCATAAAAACACCTATATGTAATGTGTATGAAAATGATATGAGCATGAAATTGTTAGATATTTATTGAGATGTTGATTTGTAATGACGCCATATAATCGAGGATGATAATTTATGTTCAGGTTATGAGAGAGAGTATTCTGTGTTCAACATGATAGAATTAACGAGTTTTGATACCACCAGATAAAAGATGTAACGAAATTATCACTTTATTAATTCATGGATAACTTTACATATGAAACTCTAAGGGTTGATACTTATGCTACGTATCTGTAAGCAGGGATTCTGACTAAGTAACAAACGACAAAGGGATTGTAGCTTGTGTTGAGTTTTTCAGATTGAAGTAAGATCTGAGAAACTTGAATGATCCTCAAGAGGTTGCTTCTAAGAGTTGCAGCTCTCTCTATGTATGCTTTCTGGTGGCCTGTTGTTTTTGCAGTACTTGTCTGGTGACCTATTTTGTCTGCAAAGTGACACTTGACACTGAAGGAGGTCCCGTTTGTGATGTAGTCAACATCTTCTTACACAAGGGTAAGGTTTCCAGCATATCATTGGTGGTCAGTATATATTCTGAAGGTTTCTTGCTTCTATTTTGCTGTCGTTGGATTAATCATTGTTTCGGTTGTTATTGTTGTTGTTGATGGAGGTTTCTCATTCTCAAGTTTCATTTGTGATATGGTTTCGAGGATTAGAATCAACGCTTTATTATCTGATCCATTAGTCTCTGGGCTATGTTGATGGCTTCCTCTAAAGTTTGAGGCTTCGAGGCAGTAACATTTCCTTCAATACTTCTGGGTAATCCATTGATGAAGACTTCCACGAGTTTATCTGCATTGGTACCATGTTCTTGGGCATAAGACGGCTAATTCTTCGAATTCTCCTATGTAAGTACTTAGATCATTTCCTTTCACAACCAAAGTTGTAAAAATTCCGTCTTCCATTTTCTTGACTTCAGTTCCAGGGGCAATATTATTGGTTAAGAGTATCTTTTAATTCGGTCCAGGTGTCCTATTGGCTTGTTCGATTCGTTAGTTGGGGCTAGTATGATCCACCAGACTAGGCATCAATTGGTTTAGAGTACTAGTAGCAAATGTCACTCTGTCTTCCTTGGCACACTTGCTACGAGAAAACACCGATTCAGTCCGTTCAAACCAACGTGTGGATGAGGTTAACAGCTCCTTCCATGCCATTGAAGTAGAAAGGTTGACAATTTATGAATTCTTTGTAGTTTCCTCTTTTTGCTACAGGAGGTTCTCTTGGTCCAGTATTCCTATTGGGATTGTCGGCATTTGCCATGGCAGCAGCTTGTGCTTCCAGGGCTGTAGTAAAATCAGCAATCAGTTGCCGGAGGGCATCCAAAGTTATGGCTGGTGTTTCGGATGTTGACGTCCTTTTGGGAGGCATTCTATTCAACATAGATAAAACTCGTAGTAAGATAGTGATATCACAAGTTTTGAAAGGTAATGTTTAAAGAAAATGTGATGCTTAAGATGCTTAAAGAGGAGAATGCTTATTTTTTTTTTTGGATTTTATAGCACTTAGAAGTTGTGGTATGATTCATGGAGCCGGATGTAATGATCAAAATGTGGAGATGATGATGGAGAGAGCGAATGAGTTGGAAACAAATTAAGGTATGAATTTGGATTGCCTTTTAAATTAACTGGCTTTTTCTGTACTTAGGCAAGATTTGAAAAGCGTTTTTATTTATACCAACACATCCCTGTGGACTACCTAGGCTAAAGCTAAAAATGGTTTAAGAGTTTGGTTGATCGAGAAGTAAGCTAAACGACAGCTTAAAATTTAATAAGGCATAGAATTTACTGAATCGGGTAACGGTAAAAGTAAGATTTTTTTTTAAAGGTAAGAATATGAATTAATAAATTACCCGGATTTTACGAAGTCTCACACCGTTTCTTTTGAAGTTTGATAATCTGATTACGGATTTCCTTGAGTTCGGTCTTCAGTTCATTCCCATTAATACGTCTTTCTTCCATTTTCTCAATATGGTGAAAAGAGAGTTCGTCTAAATAATTCAAGATATCTTCGATTTGTTCCTCGTGATGTTTTAGATGCATCTTAACTGAACATTTTCCTATTTCAAATATCTGAGGAGGGGTAGGTGTATAAACTGAGGAAGATGGTGATACTAAATTACAAATTTGATTATGGGATGAATTAAATAACGTATTTGAGGAAGAAGATGGAGAATGGATTTGCTTCTTAGGTGGTAGTAGTTCTTCAGGAACAAAGAAATATCAGGGACCAAATAGTAGTGATGGTGGTAATACTGGAGATGGAGTCAAAATAGCTGGTGGAGTAATAGGATCTGATGATGAAATAGGTAATTCCTTAACACAAAATGCTTGTGCGTCCTTCAAACAAGGATTATTGTAGAAAGGTGAGAATACTAGTGGGATTATATTATCTGTAGAGTTTTCTGAAGAGTTAAAAGAACTGCTTTCCGATGAAGCTGGGAAAGAATCTGATGAGACCGAAGTATAGTTAAGAATATTCATAGAGGAAAAAGCATCCTCAATATAAGAAGTAGAGCGATTGGGAGAAGACATCGTTCTAATAACAACCTAATTTGTAAATAACATAAGTTATTTATAATAGTAT
>BQNB010064148.1:0-35424 GCA_026074375.1 Tanacetum coccineum | reverse complement strand
AGCTGCGGCATTTAAAACTTCTTGGGTTATTTCGCTTAGACCATGATAGAAGATTTTGATAATGTTACCTTAGGACAGATTGTGACCAAGACAGTTTCGGAGCATTTCCTTCATACGATGGCAAGCGTCGGTTAGAGATTCGTTTTCGTGTTGAGAGAAAGCTCGGATTTCTTTGAGGAGTCGGTCGAAAAGAGCTGGGGGGAAAGAAACGGCTAATGAAAGCGGTTTGAAGTTCATCCTATGTTTTGATAGTTCCTTCGTTGAGTTCATCCAACCATGTTTTGGCTTCCCCAGTAAGGGATAGGGGAAATATCATTAGGCGGATGGCTTCATTCTCAATATCTCTATATTTAAACATATCACAGATTATGAGGAATTCGTGAATATGTTTACGAGGATCAGTTTTGGTTTTACCATCGAATTAGTTTCCTTTGATAAGGGTCAAGTGGTTACCTTTGATAGCAAATTCGTTTGCGGTTTCAGGAATAGTGATTGCGGACCCAGGAGTTGGAGCGATAACATGGTCGGCAACCAACATGGGTTCATCATCCATTGGATCATAGGTTTAAAGAATATCAAGAAAGTGATGGAAGTAATTGATGTTAAGAACTAGCGGATAGACAATTCTCGGGTGTTGTGGTGGATTATTTCTTTGATCGTATGTAACTCTTCTGTTTTGTCGACGAAGTCTTCGATTCAGAGTACGTTCAGGTTCAGGTAAAGGTTCAACAAGTTCAGAAATGGAAGCACGTGTATACATCCAAGAGAGAAATTGTTTAGGTCAGTTTGCCAGAAAATTGTACGGTGATTTTTTGAAAAAGAGGGGGAGTTAAAATAATTTTCCAGAGTTGACTACAGAACAACTTAAAAATCCCTGGCAGTGGCGCCAAAAACTTTGATGTGTTTCAAAAGCTTTAAATTTATAATGACTGAAAATACTGAATATATTATAGGGAAACACACGGGTAAAAGTATAACCAACGTATGTAGTATAATATTTTTAGGTAAGACCAGGTCGTCCACAGGGATTTGAGTAGTGTTTAAATAATCAGAAAGAAAATACACTTTAACTTGAAAATGACTTTTGTTTTACCAATGATAATAGAGATGACTATCAGATAGTTGCAAATAATATATAAGCGTTGGAAATGATTAGACCACGAAGATGGAACCTCAGTTTATAAAAAGGATTTTCTCGTCAGAAAATGTTTTCACAAACTAACTTACTTAACTCAAGACTTATATTTAGTTAACTAGACCATATGTGTCACTCAAGTAATCCAGTTACTAGTATATCAAAGCTTATTTTTTATCAATTACGAAAGTGGATTTCTCGGCACAAGCGATAAAGATCATAGAAAAATCTTTAAAACCACATAGATTATACCGGGTCTTTTGACCTATACCAATATGACTATATAATTTAAGTTGATAAGCAAAGATGGGCAAGATAAGATATAATAGGATTTCAACATAAGCTTGAGATTAAAGGGATCATGATCATACCAAATGCTTATTCATTATCATAACATCACCGAGTAGTCATGAGAGATTTAGCCTCTCATGGCTAAAGTGTTCATAACAAAAGTAGATTTAACATAAACTTCCATTATTTCAACAACTAAGTTGATACGTCTTCGTTCTTGATCGTTAGATGTTTATTCATCAAAGGAGTAGTGTTTTGGTGTTTGTATGGGTGAGAGGATTGGTGTGTGTGTGTTATATGGAATGAGAAGAATGGAGATGAGTGATTTGAGAGTGAAAATTCGTCCTCTATTTATAGGCTGAATTTGGGTGAAAAGTGCGGCGCACACAAAACATTGTGCGACGCACATGGTGATTAAATGCACTATCATTAAATGTTAATTGAGAAAGTGTGGCGCACACAAATGATTGTGCGGCGTACTTGGGGTGTAAATGCACTTGCATTAAAGTCTTCATTTATTCTTCTCATCAGATGGAAAGTGTGGCGCACTTAAGGTAATTGCGGCGGTTTTTTGGCTATATAGGTAAGTGTGGCGTACATTAGTGGAGTACGGCGTACTTCTTCTTGATTTAGCTTGATATCTTTTCTTCTCTTGTATTTGTCTTTCAAAGTGTGTAATTTCTTGAGTTTTAGTCTGTAGTGTCTTTAAGTGAACCTGCAAGCAATTTAAGCTTTTTAAGTATCGAAAGTTCACGAGAAATGATAAAATATATACAAATAACGTCATAGAAAACATGTATAATTTGGGCGTTATCAAGCCCAGAAGAGATCAAATTATAAATCTCATTAGGACACATTTCATGACAAACACTTGTTGAACACAAATAAGTTCACAACCTGTTAACAAGAGTCCTACGCATTATCCCTGTTATTTTGCCAGAACATCCAAGTGATACTTAAGTATTCACCGTAAAGATGGAAATCCTGCTTGAGCCAACATCAAACAAGCTCTTGGTATGTGACTTGCGCGATTCTATATGAATCAAACTTGTGTCAACCGGAAAGAAACGATGGTGCGATTCTATAAGAATCAAACTTGTTCCAGTAAATGAATTGACGACTCAATCAGAAAGATAGTAACTATCTGATTCACTCATATCGTGTTGTCTACTTTGAGACGTTCCGATATTGAGAACAAGCAAGTACGGTGAATCTAATGCATACGCGTTAGAGGATCTAACACTTTGAGTTGGAAACCCTGTCAAGGAGGTTCTTCTAAATTGAACCTACCTGATCACAGGTATAATATTTATACTGTAAAATGGTCCTCATGGAACCGGAGGTTAATGCAACCGAATCTCGATGAATGACAAAGCCATAATCGTCCATATCTGTTGTTTATTACTAACATTCAAATGCAGGTACAAACGACGGTGTTGTAGCCTCATTCCAACAGAGTCAGATTCATTACCACATGCTCATGCTCAAACTACAAATACATACTATAAGCATCAATATTCAAGAATCAAGAAAGCTCAAGTATTAAAGACAAAGACTTTCGCAAACTCTGATAAACAAGATCTTCCTTTAAGATATCAAGTCTATCAAGGGAGATTGTTAGCAAGCTTTCAAGATGATGCAAAGTATGAGTATGACGGTCAAGACACAAGATTACAAGGTGGCAAAGACGATCCAGACTGAAGGATAAAGATTTAAAGATCTCGGACATAAAGACGAAGTCGAAAGACAATGACAAAGGCTCAAGATCAAAGATCACAAAGCATAAAGGAACAAGCCTACAACAAGATAAAGACCAAGACAAAGACAAGAGCTTAACGATAAATACAATCTCATTGATCTCATGAAGGAGTGTCACAATGAACTCACTTCGAGGGAGATTGTTAGCCTTAAAAATATTGAGTCAAACAAGAAGTTCATTCAATAGGAATATTAGGTCTCGGTCATTTATATATTAAATGTTGTATTAGGCTAGAACAGGAATCAGACTCATTTAATATAATATTGTACGAGCCCAACCCAAGAAACAAACACCATACGGCCCAACAAAAGCCTTACAAGGCCGGCCCATTAAGGTGGTATAAATACCCCTCTCTAAGTGTGGAGAAGGTGTTGGTTCCATTTGTTTCCACACACATTTGTAATTCAACCATCTCTTTTTCTTCTCTCTAGTTTCTCTTTTTACTTTTCTTTAATTTTCTCCTATCTTATTCTCTTGTTCAACAATGGTGAAGTGAAAGTGTTTTTGGTCACCGACATTTGGTATCAGAGCTAACCAGGGGTGTATTGTATTCGTGTGTGTTGTGTTTATAGTTTTGTTGTGGTGGCTTATTTTTGAGCTTATTCATGTTCGACTTATTTTTTCATTTATTTGGGCTTCATTGGGTTTTGTTTCTTTTCCTGTCACAAATGTGTTTGCACAAATTTGTGTATGTTTGAAAGTCAAAAAACATTTGTGGTCCTCGTGTTTACACAGATTTGTTTTTTTTGTGTAAGTTTAAAATTTGTGTTTTACACAAACGTGTTTATAAGATGATTTCTCTAGAACGGCATATTTTCTAGTTGTAAGGTTTTAATCTTATTTGAGCTTTTTGACGAGTGCTTATCATCTTTGTGGTCCTCGTTTGAAAATAAAAGAAAACAAGATCCTAGTTTCTCGCAAGAAGGAAGGAGTTCGTTTGGTGTTTTTGCAAGAAGACAAAGAAGACAAGGACGAGAGGGAGTCTTGTGGCAACCGAACAACCTATTTCTTGGGAACCGAACAACTCCCAAACCGAACAACATGTTTTTGGAACAGAACAACTTCTAAACCGAACAACTAATTTCTCCTTTAAGAACCAAACAATTAATTTTCTTTGTAAACCGAACAACCAATACCTCAGTAGGAACCGATCTATCATAAACCCAAACTGAGTCAACTCGGTATTTACCGAGTTGATCGGGTCGACTCACTGAGTTAGAGTCTAATGTCACAAAAATGTAGAAGTGAGATGACACACTCAAATTAAACAGACTCAAACTGACTACAACATCACGACCAATAACATCAATTACAACAAGCCTCAATATCTTAAATCCAACTCCACATCTAAACATATCTCATCGTCACATAATAACACATCATTTCCTCCCACCTCAATGACTCAAAACTTAAATGCAATTTACAAGATCTTGGATTTCTTTTGTGTGTAATAGAATCTAAGTCCTTTCAAAGAACAAAACACACAAATTAATCTCATCATCAATCCTTATGAAGGTTTAAAACCCTCTTTCAAGTTTTCAAATATCAAGATTGACTAATAACAATAATGTTACAATCAATCTTGGTTTCGTTAGAAAACTCAAAACATGACAAATACCTACCTGAGATCTCATCTCAGAGACCTTGAAGACATGTGTTGTGCTCGATTCGTATATGAAGAAGGGTGTTTGTGATTCGTTTTAAGATATTAGAGAGGGTTTGTTTGTTTTGTCACTGTGTTGGTATGATGAGAAGGTGGGAGATGGATGAGGTGGGTCAGATTTGTTATTATTGTACTTTGAGAGAGAAGATGTTGATGACTGCGTTTGACGATGAAGTGGAGAGAGAGGCGGTGTAAACTAGGATTAGGGTTCACAAATGAGAATCATTAGGGACTTTTATGTTTATCCCTAGTTTAGTTGGACCCGGGTTATACAATTTGGAGTGGGCCGCGTATTATTGATACATAACTTGGGCTAAAATTTCTCAAATGATAGGCTGGTTTAATATTGTGTGGGCCTGGTACAAATTTAAGATGGACCGGGTATAGCAATTGCTAATTGGGCTGGTATTATTTGATTAGTAATGTTATGGATTAAGCTGGGTATAAAAAATGCTATCCCAACAAGTTTGACTAGTAAATATTGATTCGTTAACGACAATTCAAAACAATATTTGTTCTAGTTCAACAACATTAAACACGAACAAAAACAACACAACAAACACGATACATAACACTAAAAATGATCCGAATAAGATTCACTAAAATGACAAACGGCTAAAGATTCAGATTACGATGATAAGTGATCACAAAGTTGATTTGGTATCCCTTATTTGAGATTGAAGTGGGTTTCACGAAGGCGTCTACTTATTTCATTATCGAGACTTCCTTCTACTTTCTACCCCTTTTCTTTAAACCCAAACTATCGATTGATGACTTGCTTGAACGTATACAACTATGATTGAGACTTGGATTATCTAGTTATTTCCTGATGTAAGGAGTTACATTGTAGTGCTCACGGGTTATAGCTATTGCTTAAAGGAGTTACATTGTAGTACTCAGTGTCACACGCAGATGACGATGTAGATAATTTCAAGAGGTGTTGTAATTCTTATACATTTCTGGTTGAGTATAGAGTACTTATAGATTTCATCTTGCACCATTCTTCAATCAATAACAGTGCAAGATTAAGTAAAAAATTTGGGGATTCTACTTCATTTTCAAGTTTGGTATATCGGGTTTACTTCACCAAGTGATCACAACAATAGCTGACAGAATACGAGGTTGGTAAGTTAGCCATAGAGTTTAGAGGTTGATATGTAATCAGCAATTCTCACGGGATATTATTGTGCTATTCCAAGACAATGGTACTTCACAGTCTAAGCAAAATTCTCAAAGTTCTTCAACGACATTCATATACAAGACCTTGATTATACCAAGTTTTCTTGATTCTTGCTTCATCTCCTCTACGGTTTCTGAAGACAAGAGGGCAATGCTTCATTTGGATTTCAAGATTTGTGCTAAAGACAAGAACTTCTTGAGTATATGGACATACACGACAATGATGCTTTCGAGAGTTCGTAACCATCATAGGGGAAAATGTGTACATCCGGGACTTAGTTGACTTTGATGAAACCATGTTAACCTCCAGGGGGAAGTAGTATGGGGAAGTAGTGTATACTACTTTACTTAGTATGGTTTATGAAGTATTTTGCATACGTGAGAAGAATTGTTGTTGATTTCTCGCATGTACCCCCGAACGAATATTCACCAAGACCCAATGACAAGTAGCAGTGGTTTTGGTGTGCTCTTACTTCTTCTTCTATAAAATTCCGCTGTGCACGTCAATGACATATAGAAGATGGTTGAAGCTACATCAAAGTTTCAGAATCTGCTCAAGATAGGGATGTTGGTTTGGGAGAAAGCTGATTCAGAAACTTCGCCAAAAAGGAGTCTATGAAGAAAGCTTTTCAAGACATACTGCATTAATTGCGGGGAAGTTAATCTAACTCTGCATACTACAATGGTTCCAGATCAAGTAAAGACACAGAAGATCCAAGCTGGAGTACAAGTATCAAGACTAGAAGACAAAGACGTCATATTCAGCATTGGAAGCACTTTAGAAGTCCTTATTGTGTTGTATTTGTACCTGATAGGAACATTGTAAGTAATTATGTATGTCCACATATTGGGGGAAGATTGTTAGCCTTAAAATATGTTGACTAATATGGAATTACATTAGTTATCAATAGGCAAGACATGCAGGGACTAGAATTGTTAAGTTAAGATAGTTTCCCTTGTCTTGACCTATAAATACCCCCTCCATACTTTCATGGAAGGGTGAGGATTCATTTGTATCATTTCACTAAAGTGTGTGTGTGTTCTTTCTCTCTCAAAAAACACATACACATCTTTTCCTTTCTCTCTCTAATAATATGGCTTACTTCTTGTTTCATCCTCCCCGACCTCCGGATCAAGTTAGCTAGTGTTTCTTATTGTGTATAATTATTGTTAGCCTTAAAAATATTGAGTCGAACAAGAAGTTCATTCATTAGGAATATTAGGTCTCGATCATTTATATATTAAATGTTGTAATAGGCTAGAACGGGAATCGGACTCATTTAATCTAATATTGTACGAGCCCAACCCAAGAAACAAACACCACACGGCCCAACAAAAGCCTTACAAGGCCGGCCCATTAAGGTGGTATAAATACCCCTCTCCAAGTGTGGAGAGGGTGTTGGTTCCATTTGTTTTCACACACATTTGTAATTCAACCATCTCTTTTTCTTCTCTCTAGTTTCTCTCTCTACTTTTCTTTCATTTTCTCCTATCTTATTTTCTTGTTCAACAATGGTGAAGTGAAAGTGTTTTTGGTCACCGACATTTGGTATCACTCGTCACGGGTGGGTTTAGTGTTTCGTTGTGGTTATTTAAGATTATTTTGGATTCGGCTTATTTTTTTCTCTTTTGGTTTCTTTCTATTTGCGTATTTTAAAACCAAAACAGTAACGTTTTTTTATTAATTAAGAATTACGTTTTTTTTCTAACCAACCAGTAAGAAAATCTTAACGTTTTTATTAATTAAACGTTTTTTTTATTTCTTTTCATAAAGTTGTGTGTCTTTATGAAATAAGGAAAGCTTTCTTACTACACAAACGGTATTCCTTTTAGGCGAAAATAAAGTTGAGTTTTGTCGCTTATTTGATGTGTATAACAGCTTATACGTGAGCGTATGTCAAGCTTATTTGACCTCGGCTCATTTCTTGCTTATTACTTGTTTTTGAGTTTTTTAACACGATCAATGTGTACTTCTGTGATTGGAAACCTTTCTCGCATCATATCTGCTTAGTTTAAGAGCTTATTTCTAAAGTTAATAGCTTATTCAAGCTTATTTCTATCTTTTTGTGGTATCGGACGTGTGTTTGTTGGTGTGTGCCCAAGACGCCAACAAGGTGTTTGATATTTTGCAACCGAACAACCTTAAAGCCAAATAACTTGCAACCGAACAACTCACAAGCCGAACAATTTGAAACCGAACAATTTGAAACCGAACAACTAAAACTTTGTGTACCGAACAACTTCTTTCCAAGTTCCAACCGAACAACTTAGTTTTCAAGTGATACCGAACAACTTGTTTCATGTGTGAACCGAACAACTCGTTTTAAGTCATTTCAAATTTTTTCGGTTTCGTGTAACTGTTCACTACGGGACGTTTAACTTATACCGTTGTGACCGTGACTCATTTTTTATCAACGTGGTATATTTAGTTTTTGCCGACGATAACTGTATTCGATTATAATTCAAACCGAAAATAAACCGTAATATTCATAAATTTAAACAAAAGAGATGAAAACAAAAAGAGGGAAAAACGTTTTATTATTTATTATAATTCAAAACTTGCACTTTGGGCCCCTTAACTTCATAATAGTTTTTATTTTTAACTTTTCGTTTTTCAAAGTTTTACTTTTAGCCCTTTGCCCTTACAACTCTTTCAATCTTAACCTCTACTTTTGACACGATATATTTTTAATTTGTTTTTCAATGTTTTATTATTTGTGTACAATCATTCAACCTTACCCGAGACCCTTTACTGGATCTTGATGCCATCTTTGTTCTTCAAGTAGTGCTCGATTAATTTAAGCATAAATGGCAACGAGTCTTTGAGTTGAGATTCGTTTTGAAAGGGTTTGTATGTTTACTTATTTCGATTAAGTGAAGATGTAGTAGTATGTGGTGGCTGCGTTGGAATGATGCTGAGATGAGATGAGTATTGTTTGATTTTTAAGAGATGTCTCAAATGATTTGCTGCGTGGGAGAGATGAGATGGGAAAGAAATATGATGGGGGCGGGTGTGTGTAATTAGGGTTAGTATATACTGAATAAAATTAGGGATTGAGTCTTATTATATCCCCAATTTTAGGTATAATCTTTGTCACCTGTTGGGCCACGATTTATTAAACTTGGATTGGGCCGAGAAATCACTAAGGCATACCGGGTTTTTAAATCTTTTGGGCCGATCCTTGTTAAGTGAGTTGGGCAAAGATTGTGCATATGATTTGGGCTGGAATTGATTTTTTATCCGAAATTACCTAGTTAATTGGTTAGTAATTTGTTGGATTAAGCCAGGGCTAAGACGCTATCACGACAAGTTTGACTAGACAATCTTGATTCGTTAACGACAATTAAAAACAATATTTGTTCTAGTTCAATAACATTAAACACGAACAAAACACAACAAACACGATACATAACACTACAAACGATCTGTAATAAGATTCACTAAAACGACAAACGACTAAAGATTCGGACTTCGATGACAAGTGATCACGGAGTTAATTTGGTATCCCTAATTTGAGATTGAAGTGGGTTTCACGAAGGCGTCTACTTATTTCATCATCGAGACTTCTTTCTATTTTCTACCCCTTTTTTTTAAACCCAATCTATCGATTGATGACTTGCTTGAACGTACAATGGTTATTATTGAGACTTGAATTATCTAGTTACCAGTAATCGGGGTGGTTGGTTGAAGACCTGGATAACTATCACTTAAAGGAGTTACGTTGTTGTACTCAGTGTCACACGTAGATGTCGATGTGGATAATTTCAAGAGGTGTTGTACTTCTTATACTTTTCTGGTTGAGTATAGAGTACTTATAGATTTAATCTTGCACCGTTCTTCAATCAACAACAGTGCAAGATTAAGTAACAAATTTGGGGGATTCTACTTCATTTTCAAGTTTGGTATATCGGGTTTACTTCACCAAGTGATCATAACAATAGCCGACAGAATACGAGGTTGGTAAGTTAGCCAGAGAGTTTAAAGGTTGAGATGTAATCAGCAATTCACACGGGATATTATTATGCTATTCCAAGACAATGGTACTTCACAATATAAGCAAAATTCTCAAAGTTCTTCACTGACATTCATACACAAGACCTTGATTATACCAAGTTTTTCTTGATTCTTGCTTCATCTCCTCTACGGTTTCTGAAAACAAGAGGGTAATGGTTTGTCTGGAATTCAAGATTTATGCTTAAGACAAGAACTTCTCGAGTATATGGACGTACACGACAATGATGCTTCCGAGAGTTCACAACCATCATGGGGGAAAATGTGTACATCCGAGACTTAGTTGACTTTGATGTTACCATGTTAACTTCCAGGGGGAAGTAGTGTATACTACTTTACTTAGTATGGTTTATGAAGTATTCTGCATACGTGAGAAGAATTGTTGCTGATTTCTCGCATGTACCCCTGAACGAATATTCACCAAGACCCAATGACAAGTAGAAGGAGTATTTGGTGTGGTTGTTCTTCTACAAAATTCCACTGTGCACGTCAATGACATATAGAAGATGGTTGAAGCTACATCAAAATTTCAGAATCTGCTCAAGATAGGGATGTTGATTTGGGGGGAAGCTGATTCAAAAACTTCGCCAAAAAGAAGTCTAAGAAGAAAGCTTTTCAAGAAATGCTGCATGATTTGGGGGGAAGTTAATCCAACTCATGCATACTACAATGGTTCTTGTACAAATAAAGACACTGAAGATCCAAGCAGGAGTACAAGTTTCAAGACCAGGAGAACTCAGAAGACATCTTCAGCTTTGGAAGAACTTTGGAAGACTTTATTTGTCTTGTATTTGTACTTGATAGGAACATTGTAAGTAATTTCGTATGTCCACATATTGGGGGAAGATTGTTAGCTCTAAAATATTTTGACTTATCCGGAATTACATTAGTTCATAAAAGGCTTGACACGTAGGGACTAGAAATGACAAGTTGTATAAGCTAGTTGTTGTCAAGACCTATAAATACCCCATCCATACTTCCATGGAGGGGTGAGGATTAATTTGTATCATTTCACCAAGGTGTGTATTTGTTCTTTCTCTCTCTAAAACACATACACATCTTTCCTTTCTCTCTCTAAATAATATGGCTTACTACTTGTTCAATCCTCCCCGACCTCCGGATCATCAAGTTAGCTAGTGTTTCTTATTATGTACAATTAAATGTTAATAATCAAAACACTTTCACTTCATATTCGAACCAAGAAAAATAGATAAGAAGAATGATAAGAATTTTAGAGAGAGAAACAAGAGAGAGAAAGTAAGAAAGAAAAAGAGATGGTTGAATTAACTATGTGAAAATACAAAAAGAACCAACAACCTCTCCACACTTGGAGAGGGGTATTTATACTTACACCACATGGGCTTTGTTGGGTCGAATGGTGTTTGACTTAGGCCGGGCTCAGTATTATAATGGACCTTAGTACAAGATTAGATTTACGTTCACGAGCCCGTTTACCCTTCTAGCCTATTACAACATATAAATAATAAATAACCGAGACCTAATAATCCTAAAGAACGAACTTCTTGTTCGACTCAATATTTTAAGGCTAATAATCTCCCCTGAAGTGAGTTCATTGTGACACTCCTTCATGAGATCAATGATATTGTTTTTTTTGTCGTTAAGCTCTTGTCTTTGTCTTGGTCTTTATTATGTTGTAGGCTTGTTCCTTCATGCTTTGTGATCTTTGATCTTGAGCCTTTGTCATTATCTTTCGACTTTGTCTTTATGTCTGAGATCTTTAAATCTTTATCCTTCAGTTTGGATCGTCTTTGCCACCTTGCGATCTTTTGTCTTGACAACCATGCTCATACTTTGCATCATCTTGAAACCTTGCTAACAATCTCCCTTGATAGATTTGATATCTTAAAGGAAGATCTTGTTTATCAGAGTTTGCGGAAGTGTTTGTCTTTAATACTTGAGCTTTTTTGATTATTGAGTCTTGATGCTTATAGTATGTCTTTGTAGTTTGAGCATGAGCATGTGGTAATGAATCCGAATCTGCTAGAATGAGGTTGCAACACCGTCGTTTGTACCTACATTTAAATGTTAGTAATAAATAGCAGATATGGACGAATATATCTTTGTCATTCGTCGAGATTCGGTTGCATTAACCTCCGGTTCCGTGAGGACCATTTTACAGTATAAATACTGTACCTGTGATCAGGTAGGTTTAATTTAAAAGAACCTCCTTGACAGTGTTTCCAGCTTAAAGTGTTAGATCCTCTAACGCGTATGCATTTGATTCATCGTACTTGCTTGTTCTCAATACCAGAACGTCTCAAAGTAGACAACATGATATGAGTGAATCAGATAGTTACTATCTTTCTAATTGAGTCATCAATTCATTTACTAGAACAAGTTTGATTCTTATAGAATTGCACCATCGTTTCTTTCCAGTTGACACAAGTTTGATTCATATAGAATCGCGCAAGTCACCTACCAAGAGCTTGTTTGATGTTGGCTCAAGCAGGATTTCCATCTTCACGGTGAATACTTAAGTATCACTCGGATGTTCTGGCAAAATCACAAGGATAATACGTAGGACTCTTGTTAACAGCTTGTGAACTTATTGGTGTTCAAAAAGTGTTTGTCATAAAATGTGTCCTAATGAGATTTATTTTATTGATCTCTTGGCTCTAGACTCGATTAGTGCATTTTGGTTTTAGTACTCGAAGTCTGGAGCAGACTGCCATTATTCAATATCAACTAACTCAGAGTGAGAAAGTCAATAGAAGTCGTGTGTATCTCCGTGACAAATGAGACAAGTTTCTATTGAGGGAAACCCGAATGGCTGAGAAGGGTTGTGCATTGCATCACTAGGTCCATGATGTCGTCTTCAATATCAGAATTCATCTTTGTGAAAACCGATAGATTATGTATTGACCCGGTTTCTGCCTAAGGTGTAGGGAGGGCTTCTTTCTTTCTTAGACCCTTTATCCTTAACATACTTTTTCATATTCTTCAACCCCTTCAATGCTTACCAAGACGTCATTACTAAAACCTTGTTGTGATTGTTCCAGTGTTAGCTCAATCTTAGTCGGCATTATTCCCTTATACTCATTCATCTCCAATCATACCTAAGGACTGCTATTTCTAACTATGGAGTGTCCTTGGGTAGATCTCTCCGGTTCTGGTTGGATCATAGGACTAATACCTAACCTAACCACCTTATGACTTCAGAATCGTCATGAATTAAGATGGTGTTGGGTATGAGATCGTAACCATAAAACCTTTTCCGAAGAATATAAACTACACTTTGAGTCGATTAGATCAATTATTATTTTCAAGATCATATTTTAATTACATTTCTCCCCTTATTTTAAATAGTAATTTACTTTAGTTTTTGAAATACCATGTGATTAAAATTTGTCATGAAATTCTGTGGGGAGAAAAAAGATATTATCAACATGAATTATATGGAACATTAACTTGCTCCCCCTCAATTTTACATATGTTTGACACCAAAAAATGATACCAAGTTGTAAAATAAATATAAACTTAAGGGTTAGCATTGTTGAGCACACAATTTTAAAAGATTATGAATTGCCATTGAAGAATTCTTGAAAAATTATGCTCAACCACGAGATCATCTTATAACATACAATCTATTGAGTAGTCATTATTATTATGGAGTTGTTATTAAGGCTTTTTATAATGTGTTGAATACATAAGAATTGTCATGTAATGATGTATCTGACAACATTAAAACATTGTTTTTCAAAAAACTCCCCCTCAAACATTGACTCATTTGGAAAATGTCATCAAATGTAGAAGAATTGTCTTGTAAAACTATATGAGGGATGGAGTGTTGAACACACAATTTTGAAAGATTATGAATTGTCATTGAGAAATTCTTGAAAAATTGTGTTCAACTTTTTGAAAAACCAAATGTTAGAAGACTTCTTTTCTAACTTTAAGGATAAGCGCACTGAAACGTACACTCTCCTTTGTCATTTGGGTCCGAGTTGCAATCTGAGAGCAATTACAAGTCATAAAGAACAATTAGAAATGACATGTTTTGAAAGCATTTGAAACTCCTGTTCGAACTTCATTTACACGCCCGTGTCGATGTTAATCAACATTTCTAGGTATGTAAATGTTATCGATTCCAAGAGACATGTCGAGAAGATTCTTTTTGTGAAACATTTTCTGATTTTTTTTGATTTTGTAGTTTCTTTTTGAAATTTTATATTTCTGTATTTGTTTTTATATGTTTTATATTTTTGAATTTTTGTTTTTTCAAAAATATTTACAAGTCGATGTTTAAAGAATATATCAAACAGATTCATTAGCCAGAACCTCCAGTTCTGCTGGAGTCAAACATCTCATACCATTCGTCTGACAAGATACTGAAACCTATCTTCAGATAAGGCTTTAGTAAATATATCAGCTAATTGGTATTCAGTTCTGACAAAGTACAATTCAATTATACCATTTTCAACTTGTTCCTTGATAAAATGATATCGAGTATGGATGTGCTTGGTACGGGAGTGCTGTACAGGGTTGCACGAGATTGTTATGGCTGACTAAGAGTCGTAATACAATGGTATTTTGTTGTAGTTGAATCCATAATCCTTAAGATGTGTCCTTATCCACATTACTTAAACAGAACTTGCAGATAACGCCACCTACTCAGTCTCTGCTGATGACATCGCATTACAGTCTTGCTTCTTTGACATCCAGCTGACTAATTTATCACCTAGGAATTGTATTCCTCTAGACATGATTTTGCGAGTATCAATGCTTCCGGCATGGTCGGCATCTGAAAAAGCTGTTAGTTCAAAGCACCCACCTAAGACCAGTTGTCTTAAAAATCCTACCCGTCTGTTTCCACCTAAGACAAGATCTAGGAGTCATTTTTTTCTCATGCACACTGGAAGTCTTTTTGATTGAAAACATATGTCCTGTAGGGACTTTTCTTTCCGGTTTCTTTGCAATACTCATTTGCTCTATGGGTTTGTATTTTTTGTGGTCTTATGGGATGGAACCTTAGCACGTGAGTTGACTTTATTCAGCGAATTTGTTAAAGATCTGAATTTGTTATTAAAGACACATTTTTGACATGTCGAGCAAACAAAATGTTTGGAGTCAGAAAAATTTCTAGAATTCCTAGAGTGTTCTGCCATGGGCACAGTCTTTGTCGTTACGAAACTATTCTTGGATGCATGTTAATTCTTAGATGTTTAAGTATTGCTCCTAGGTTTTGGTTTGCTACCATTAGCTGTGCTTTGTGATTTAGCAGAAGACATCACACTAGGTCTTGAATTCCTACCGTGTTCTTGTGTCTTTTTTCTTAGCTTCCTCTAGATAGTGATTATGAACCATGTCATTTGAACTCAATCTTGGCATGGTCTTTGAACTATTCCTAGATTCGCTAGATGCAATCACGTGATGAGGTTTTACAATAGCAGATTCTCTTTCCTTAGGCAAATAATGTGTAGTGACTGGTTTGACATTTTTTATTGACATCAGCTTGGGATGGCCATCAGCGGTTTCAAATTCTGGTCGTTCCAAATTAAATGCAGTCGGTTGTCTAACAACTGATTGGTTTCTATGTGGTTGTAAAACCGGTTTTCCTAAGATTGATGATTTTGCAAACATAGTATTTACACTATTTTCTGTTAATTTTCTTAATTCATTTTTAATGCTACAATTGCAAATCCTTTTTCCTGAAGTTGAGCTTTGAACTCATCATTTTTAGCAATCAAATGAAAGTTGTGTGTTCTATAGTCTTAGCTCTTATGTCTTGATAGAATCAGACAGAATCTTTGTAAGCATATCAAGTCTAATTTCCTTAAGTAATTTAGCACTTTAAGTTCCAATTCGAAGTATATTGTTTCAGTTACATCTATGTCAAGTTTAATCTTGGCCTTCATTACTTTTTACTTTGAAAAATTGACCATGTAGTCCTTTCATTAAAGCTTGATTTGATATTTAAGTTCAAAATTACACAATTATTCCCTTCTTAAAAAACTCTTTTTGAATTGGGCAACGGTCTTTTTAGACAATGTTTCAGATTCGAGAGATTGATTGAGAGTTCAGTAATCTGTTATCAGTTAAATGGAGGCAAAGGACATTTGTCGACATTGTTCAGCATTTGGTCCACCTTCATGCATTATTGAATTCAGGGTAGTCAGTATGATAGGTTTTTTGGGGTTTTCCCTGAAGCAAGACTTGATTAGCGTGTTAGTACCTTGCCATTGGCTCTTATCATATATGGGTAGATATTAATATCAGCATGTGACCTGATTCCTGTATGCTGTTGTATTCCTGCTCTTTTGATTTTGTCCCACTTCTTTCTGTGTCACAAACTAGCATCACTGTTTACACGTATAATTTCTTCTGTTAGTTGTTCTTCTTTATTCACCCTGCTTCATACTTCGTTTATTGTTAGCCTATTTTAGTGAAGCTGCGTCTTATAATTGAATTGATAGTCTTGGACATTGCGTGTCACGCAGGGGTTATTTATGTAAACTAGGAATAGTTTGCTTTTTCTTTTAGTATAAATACCCCTTATAGCTCTCCATGAGGGGTGGTGGATGTTTATTTTTCTCATTTTTCTCTTCAATAATATTTCTTCCTTTTGTTCATCTCACCCTCTCTCTACTGTCTCTCACTAGAAAACATGTATCATCTTTTGTTCTTTGATCAACCAAGACCCCTCGAATAAGGTGTTTTAATTCGTCGTACAATTGGTATCAAGAGCTAACCGAGGGTGTTTTGTATTTGTGTGTTGTTTCGTGTTTTAGGCTTATTTTCAGCTAATTTCGTAGGCTTATTTGATGAAAAAAAGCCCCGGCTAAATTTTTGTTGTGTGTTTGTGATAAAAGTCTCGATCTTTCCTAGTGTACCATCATTTTTTCATTGTATTTCAAAAGGGAGTTTAAGCCTACTAGCTGTTTTTGAGCTTATATTCTTGGTTTTATTTGGAAAAAACAAAGTCTGGTATTTTTTGTTGCCATTTCTGATAAAAAATTACCATTTTCTGTGTATCATATTATATTTGAATATCTAAAGAAAGTCATCAGCTTTATGGTCAATCTTTGGCTTATTTCGTGCTTTAATATAAGCATTGGTCTCAAAATTATTTTTGGGTTGGTTGTTTACCATAATTTGTTCCTATGCTTCTTTTCATGCTTATTTGGTCCCTGTTTGAATCTAATGGTGAAAGAAAACAAGAAACACAAATCTAAATTTCTCACTTCAAAGGACAGTGTCAGTTTTGTTGGTTTCTATAAAAGACAAAACCAAGGATACAAGGATAACGGACTTGCAACTTGTTTATGCAACCGGACTCGCAACTCCTTTATCAACCGGACTCGCAGCTTTCAAGTCTACTCTGGATTCACAGTTTCATTCATTAACCAAACTCGTAGCCTCTTCATCAACCGAATTCGCAATATTGAGGCAACCGGATTCGCAGTAGACTGTGTCAACCGAATAAGCAACTCTGACTTAAACCAACTTAACAAAACATTGATAACGACACTTACAATTCAAAAACCAATCAACAACAGCCTTCAATCCAACAAAATCAAGACTACCTAAAAAAACCCAATGTCATTTATTCCCAAATCAAACCATAACTCTAATCCTATAGCCTTCGTCATCCTTAATCTCAAATCAACTCATCACACCTAATCAATGACTCAAACCAAATCCATACAATCTCAGAATATTTCTTTAGTGACAAACTAAGTCGTCAAGATCTTTTAAAGATCAATCAAGTGAAAGAAAATATCATCATCGATATGTGTAGGGCAAAACCCTTTTTTTATTCGAAATTAGAAAATGAATTATAACAAGTTGGTTATATTCGATTTTCTGTTTTGATTGAGACACAACTAACTGAATTATCAACACACTACCGAGACCTTAAGTTGGAAAGATCTTGAAGCGTTGTCGTGTCTTCTTGATTTGGCTGTGTCGATTAAGAACAGAAAGTAGAAAAGTGTTTTTTGCTTGTGGTGTTCGAACTAAAGATCATTGGTTATGGTGTCTGAGATTTGCTTTTCAAATAAAAGGGATTGTAACTTAAAGAAGTTGGTAAGATCTAGCTATTCTTATGTTGGGTGACGTTTAAGATAAGATAAGGAGAGGTTTCTAAGGAAAAATACAAGCAAAATCGTGTCAAAAACTCTCAAAGTGTGCCTTTTATGATTTAAAGATTTTGAGTTTCGCATAGTAGAAAGTGGTTTAACAGTTTTCTTTCACAAGGCGGTTTAACAACTTTTATTTGAGAGGTGGTTTAACAACTTTTCTTTGAGAGGCGGTTTAACAACTTTTACTTGAGAGGCGGTTTAACAAGGCGGTTTAACAACTTTTCTTTGAGAGGAGGTTTAACAGTTTTCTTTGAGAGGAGGTTTAACAGTTTCCTTTTAGAGGAGGTTTAACAATTTTCTTTGAGAGGAGGTTTAACAGTTTCCTTTGAGAGGAGGTTTAACAATTTCCTTTGAGAGGAGGTTTAACAGTTTCCTTTAAGAGGAGGTTTAACAGTTTTCTTTAAGAGGAGGTTTGACAGTTTCCTTTGAGAGAAGGTTTAACAGTTTCCTTTGAGAGGAGGTTTAACAGTTTTCTTTGAGAGGCGGTTTAATAGTTTCCTTTGAGAGGCGGTTCAACAGTTTTCTTTGAGAGGAGGTTTAACAGTTTTTTTCGAGAGGAGGTTTAACAGTTTTCTTTGAGAGGAGGTTTAACAGTTTTCTTTGAGAGGAGGTGTAACAGTTTTCTTTGAGAGGTGGTTTAATAAGGAGGCGATTTATCACTCTTTGCAAGGCGATTTAACAACTATTTTTTGTGCATGGGGCGATTTATCACAAGGCCCTTTTTCACCTGTTTTCGTCAAGAACCAAACTCAAACACCTTCCATAACACCAAAACAAACACACTACATTACACTAAAAACGATCTTTATCAAGATTCACCTTCATTCATAACGGCTATTATTGAACTTTAATGACTACGGGGTTATAGTACGCTATTACTTATTTGGGATTGAAGTAGACTTTCACAGGGAGTGTAATTATTTCGTCTTTGGTTCTTTCTTTCTCCACCACGAGGATGAATTATGTTAGTGACGAAGACTTGGATATCTAGTTGCTTTTGTGATTCTTTCTACCTATACCCACAAAGTGGCTATCACTTTAAGAAGTTACATTGTAGTACTCAGTGTCTCACGTAGTTGAGGAGATTTTAAGAGGTGATGTATTTTTTGTATACTTTTGGATGAGTATATTATACTCAGAGATTTTCCTCTGCACCGTTCCTTTGTCACACGGATAATACAAGATCAAGTCACAAGTGAAGGATTATGCTTCAATCAGTGGTCATCAGTATTCGCCGACAGAATAGATAAGGGTATTTAGTTCGGGTTGATCAAGAGAGAATTGTTAAAGAGAGTACGATTCGACATCTTCTCATAGACTAATGCTTATGCGATCACGGGCAATGAAGCTAAGTAAGGAGTTCTAGTTAGCATAAGATGTACATATGTGCAGGATGATTCCTCAATTAGTCATCATCTTAGAGGGAGAAATGTGTACATCTGGTACTTTATTGATTTTTATGTTACCGTTTTGATGTTACCATTTTGATGTTACAATTTCGACTACGCAGCGGGATAAATTGCTTTCACTTGGGACTTAGCTGACTTTGGTGAAACAATTTAAATGGGTACATCCGGGACTTAATTAACTTTGATGTTACAATTTAGACTACATAGAGGAACAAATTGCGTACACTCGGGACTTAATTGACTTTGGTGTAGCAATTCATATCTGCACTTTCCTGGAGGGAGAAAAGTGCATTTCCAGGTCTTAATTGATTTTGGTGCTACGGTTTTGACTTTGAAAAGGGGATAAAATGTGTACTTTGGGCTAAATTCAAACAAGATTGGAATGCTTCCTAAAGTGAGACGACATTGATGATATCATCCCTCCCACAGTGTATCCTAAATGAGAAAGGAGGTCCTTAACAAGACTAGTATATTAATTCTTATTAGTCTTAGGGGTGTCTGTTTGGGAGGGAGCTGAAGATTTCAACAGTATGTTCATCTACAAGCAGAAGAAATAAAGCTGGAGTATTCAAGTAGATCGCCTAAGATATTCTCAAGGAATACTAGACTTCATTCTTATCATTTTTCTTTATTTTTGCTTGTAGGTAACATTGTAACCAATTCACGTATGACGCCATCTTGGAGGGAGATTGTTAGCCTCACTTTTAGTGAAGCTGGCGTCTTACACGTGAATTAGACTAGTCTTGGACACTGCGTACCAGGCATGGGTCATTTATGTTAACTAGGAATAGTTTGTTTTTGTTTCTAGTATAAATACCCCTTATGGCTCTCCATGAGAGGTGGTGGATGTTCATTTTCCCATTTTTCTTTCTAATCTAATATTCCTCTTTTTGTGTTCATCTCACCCTCTCTCTACTTTCTCTCACTAAAAACACAATTCTTATTCTTTGTTTCTTTGATCAACCAAGACCCCCCGAATAAGGTGTTTTGATTCACGCTACATAAGTGCAAATATATGCTTGATAGCCAAAATTCAACTAGCAAACATTGATTCTGATGCAGGGCCAAGCTATGATTCTGCATTTCTCAGTGAGGTACAAACACCATCCACCAGTTATGTGAACCTATTATTTGCTAAAGATAATCAAGAGCAAAAGTATCCGAAGCAACCTAAAATTATTAACAATACAATTGGTGATGATCAAATTGATAGCAATATTATATTTAATGAACCAAATGTAGATGTTAATATTGGAAGTGTTAAACAACAAATAAATGCTTACAAAGTAAAATAACAAAACAAAGTTTTAGCTCAACAGCTTGAGTTGTATAAGAAAAAAGTTTAGGTTTTTGAGATGACTAAAGGAAATAACACTCCATTTTTTAACGAAATTATTGAGGCTCACAATAAAGCAAGGCGATTAGAAAATGATTTATAGACTCAATTTATTCGTAATCAAGACATTATTCGAGATCTAGAACAAAAACGGGACAATTTACAGTTGTTTGTTGTTGAATTAAAAAGTCAAACTGTGGAACTTCAAAAGACACAAACAATTTTGAAATGAAAGATGAGTGAAAATGAAGATAATTATCATGACACAGTTCTAGACCTTGAAGCAAAAGCTAAAGAAAATGAAAATGTGGTGTTAAAAATCGGTCAATCGTTACAAGGAATGTTCATGCTTGGACTAAAACCAATGTCATTTTGAGATACAAATACCAAACATGGTTTAGGGTACGAAAATCCTTTTACACTCAAGAAAGCAATTTCTCAAAATCCAAAACTATTTGATGCTTCTTGCTTTAGTGATACGAAAATTCATGTAAATGTTAGAGATACTGAGGACATACTTGATGATGCAACCAAAAGTCAAACAAAAATGGAAAACAAAATAAGGGATCCAGTTGCTATTGAGAAAAAACAAAATGTTCGTACAATTAATTACAACGAATTAAATGTTTTTTACGAGGATTTTCTTCCACAAAAAGAATTATCTGTTGAAAAAAGATATTTTTCATCTAGTCTTATACCTTCTGAAAATCATTCAAATGAAAGTACATCGACTTCACTCTCTGAGACAAAATCTTATGTGGCTTCAATGCCTAGTCCAAACCCAATGAAACTGTATTTGGAAAAAATGGAATATGAATTTACAAAGTTGTTTGCATTGATACAAACAAATTCTAAATGTGAGAGAATTTTCTATACGACTCTAAAAGAAAAACGGTTAACTAAATTTTGTCATCAAGAGGTGAAACCAATTCTTCATGAATTGCATTTGAATTTTGAAATTTTTCAAAAATGATTTTCAGAAGATATAAAAGAAATGAAAGATGTTTTTGACTCAACAGAATATGATCTTAGTGTAACATGGAAACAA
Organism: Tanacetum coccineum; assembly: GCA_026074375.1. Taxonomy (NCBI): domain Eukaryota; kingdom Viridiplantae; phylum Streptophyta; class Magnoliopsida; order Asterales; family Asteraceae; genus Tanacetum; species Tanacetum coccineum. The sequence goes on along the minus strand of BQNB010064148.1, from coordinate 13,490 downwards.
AATGAGCTTCTGAAAGATCAACTCTTGGAAGCAAAACTCAAGCATGAAATCGAATGTTGTGTGTTGTTGAGTCATGAATGTGTCAACAATAATGCAAGATGAAATTGAGAAAATACAGAGGGACACCATTGAAATCCAAGAGGGAATGCAAAAACGAATAAACATTTTTGAAAACGATGTTCAAAGATGTCAAAAGCAAAGCCTTGATTTTGAATTACAATTACAATATGAAAAAGAAAGACGAAAATGTGAATCTTCTTTGAAAAACGTTTGTAAAACCTCTTGGATATCAAAGATGGAAAAGCTTGAGAGTGAGAACGTGTCTTTGGAATTTCATGTACAAACTTTGATAAAGGAACATGAAAATATCAAATCAGAATATCAAAAACTTTTCGATTCAATAAAAAAGACACGAACTCAAACTTAAGGGGAAATCAATGAATTGATTGAACATGTTAATCAAAAGACCTATGCATATGCAGAAGTACGTGTACAAAATCAAGATCTTTTGATAATAATATCAGAGTTAAAAGCTAAAGTGAAAAATATTGATAAAGGTAAGTCTGTGAATACTAAGTTTGACAAAGCTAATGTTTCTAATAAACTTCTTTGTGTTACACCGCTAAATAAACAACATTTTCAAAAGAAAATTGTTGCTCCTAAAACAAAAGAGAAAGATGTAATGTCAAAAACAGTCACTTTACAGACTTCACCTAACAAAAAGAAAGACGTTGAAACAAACAAAAATGTCATAGCACCGGGAATGTACAAAGTCGAGATTTCAAGGAAATAGGAAACAAATACAAACAAAGCTAAAAGTGTCTTACCTTCTACAAGACTGAAAGTTGCTTCTAGTGTTAGAAGACCATCAAATAGAGATTCACCATTCAAGAATAGTGTTTTTTCCAACACTAAGAAATCATCAGAGAAAGTAAAAGTTTCTGTTGGGACAAATAAAAAGACATACGTTGCATCTAAGAATGTTGTGTCAAACAAAAAGATTGTAACTGATGTTGATGTTAAAAACGCTCTTAATGCGAAGGATGTATTGTGTGTTTCTTATGCTAAGAATGTGCTTATCCCGTGTCATGATAAATGTCTTCCGAATTATAAATTGAATGTGCATTCAAAAGTTTAAAGAGCTTTATTCACTACTCCTAGAACAACAAAATCTACGTTCGAAGATACTACTCTTATAGTTTCAAATACTAGGTTTTTTGTTATGACTACACAATCTAAGTCCTTAGATACTACTCCTATATTTTCCAAAACTAAGATTGCTACAGTTACTCCCTTAAGTGCTAAAAATAAGATCTCTTGTGCGTTTAAGTCAATTTTAGTAATTTTGCAAGAAAGTTCACTTACCAAATACACGAAGAACAAAATAAGAACTAGTCAAATGTGGCAAAATATACGGGTATTAAGGATTTCTTAGAGTAGAATCCCGTTCAATATCTTCTAGAATATTTTATTACTATATCTTGGATACGACCTATAGAAGTCTTTTGGATACGGCGTATTGGATGTCAGAACAATATTCTTCATATTTTTTGTTTAAGCTCTAGAATGCGTGCATTTTAGCTAATTTTCACAAAGTACTCCATAAATACTGCAAATCTTAAATATTAAACGAATTTTTTTTTTTTAAAGTAACAAATTCTTGCAATTAATTATACAAAATGGTTTTATACATAGGATAAATGATGCTATAAAGTGACGTTATTTACATGTCCATCATGGAGTCATGAATGTATGTCAACAATAATGTGCAATAAGATGAAATTGGAAATTTTAGGGAGGGACCCATTGGAAATCCAAGAGGGAATGTCGATTCATGTTGGGATTCTTTATTTGATGAGACAAAGTGAATAATTAAAATAATAAACAAAAGACTTAATGCAAAGCTAGACTTCTTCAAAATATCGGAACGATTGTCGAGATTCTAAAAGATCTCCTTATATCAGATAGAAGATAAAGAAATAATATTTAAAGTGGTAAAAGATATTATTTGATCTTATCCTTTTAAAAACTAAAATCTCTAGGATATAAAAGATTAGGTCGTTTGATAGATTTCTATACACAGAAAGAAAACGTGTTGTAGTGTGATAGGTGCAATGTAGACTTATTTGGTTGTGGTGTAGCTCAAGATAATTAAGGTTTTTATTCCCTGTTACAGCGTGGTAACCGATCTATACTGGGGGGGTTCATATAGATTTGAGGCTTGTGGAAACGTTCTTGGTAATAAAACTTGTTCAATAAAATTGATTGTTCTTTGTTTAATACCACTGTGCTAATTGTTATCATTGTTATTGTTATAAATCTGGATATAAGATATAAAACAATTGAGCTTAAAATATCATAAGTCCTATCAGGTTATTTAGGACCATCCGGTAGTATCAGAGCCACAGGGCTCTCGATCTAGGATCTTTAAGATTTTATTGGTTAAAGGGTTTTTCAATATTCTGTTTTTTGTTGTTCATAGTCAAATTCGGTAAGGTTCGGGTTGTGTATAAACCCTAATTCGATGAGAAACAGAATTTGTGCATAAATTCGATAAAAGCAGATTATAAACTTTGATTGTATCTTAATCGATCTCTAATCTGCTTGATAAAAACCCTAAAGATCATGGTTGCTGCTATTGTTCATGGATTAGTAGTACAAGGTTTGTGCTGCCATTGTTAACTCGTTACTACTACCACAGATGATAAAAGAACAAGTGTGTGCTATGATTTGGACGAGTAATGTTGGGCCTTAGCTGTGCTTCTGACGTGGAGAACAAAAGAGGGTTACATCCATTTTCTTTGTTATAAATACATACCATTCGTCCCAGGTTTTATTCAAACAGATGCAAAGAAAAAGATATGTCAACTGAGGTTATTGATTACAACTGCTTGGGCACGTTTCTACTGCCAAAGGTAAATGTTAATACTGCTTGGTTTGGATTATATACTGCTTTAAAATCGAATTGTATACTGTCACGAGTGTACAAAAAACTAGTGGACACCAATTAGTAACAGCTTAGTGGACACTAAAAAAGTGTCCAAAAAGACAGGGAGGAAGGAGCTATCTGATTTGTCGATAGCTTCGTAACAGATAAAGTGTCCGCTAAAAAGAATGGAGGAAGGAGGAAAACGCGATTTTATTAGTAACAGATTCGTGACAGCTTTGTGACACCAAAAAGGTATCCTTAAACAGTGGTTATATTTTAGTACTGCTAGTTGATGATTAGTGTTGTCAAAGAAGGAAAGTTAACACTGCTAGGGTTTCGAACTATAAACTTAATACTACTACTTGGTTTTTAGTACTGCTAGGTATGTAAAAGCAGATACTACTATTTTCATTGTCATGGCTTATTGAGTTTATACTGCTAGCATTAAAAAGCAGTTTGGTTAATATTGCTCTGGCTATTTGGTTTCTACTGCTAGTTATGTCTGATATCGGACAAAGGGCAGTTTTGGTTATCGGATGACACACACAGGAAGAAGGTTTTTGGATTTTGGTTTATTTGTTCTTAAACATTTTAAAGGCTCGTATTTCTTGGATTAATTGGTTACGAAGATGATTATTTATCACATATTTGAAGTTGAAGTGGAATTACTTGGGTACGTGTTTTATCATATCTTAAATGGCTTACAACATTTGGAGGTAACTTGTTCGTGCTTACAATGTTGTGACAAAGACTTGTTAAAATCTAGCAAAGGTGTGTGATTTCTCTTATGGTGCTCAATGCTCACATTTGCTATCACTTTGGTTATGTGTCTCATAGAAGATGAGGATTTTTTTCAAGAGGTAGCGATCTACTTATATTTCACAGATTTATTTATGAGTTCGAAGTCACGTGGATAGTACAAGATATAAGGCACAAGTTTGGGTTATTCTACTTCAGCATCAAGTTTGTTATACTTAGTTTTCTTCGTCAAGTAATCATTACATAGAGCCTACAGAATTGAAGATTCAAGAAATGGTTAACATATGAGTTTCAGGGGAAGTTTATTGTTAAAATGTTTAACCATTTACATGTGGCATTTGAGTGACAAGGTTTTACTAATGTACTTCATTAGTATATGCTAGTGTGAGTTTCTACTATAGATTATTTTTTTTTCATTGTTACGCCATAAGGTACATTTGAGGAGCTAGAAGGCTGGATGAAGTATGTGATGGCTGGTGAAGTTGTAGTGGTCAAGATCAAAGTTGCTTATATTCATATGCCCCCTATTGGATTATGACAAAAAGGGGAAGAAATATTAACAGGTTGCAACTTGTAGATCCTTGGTGTGGCATGGTACAAAGGAAATCTAAATTAAGGGGAAGATTTTGTTTCATTCAGGGAGATGATTACATCTCAACTTTAGGGGAAGCTTTGGCTTTATGATGAAGTTCGTACACGACTTTGTTTGATGAGACAAAGTGAATAAAAGAATGAAACAAAAGGACTTAAATTGCAAGTGGAATTCTTCAAGATGGGAATGATTTTTGAAGATTCTAAAAAAGATCCTCCTTATTAGATAGAAGATATACGAATATAATATGTAAAGTGATTAAAAGATATTACTTGTTCTCATCCTTTGTAAAACCTAATCTCTCTAGTTATTAAAGAGATATAGGTCCGTGATAGATTTTATATCTACGAAAAGAAAACGTGTGTGTGTGCATAGTGCATGTAGAGTTATTGTGGTTTGTGGTGTAGCCTTAAGGTAATTAAGGTTTCCTTAATCCCTATTACATGTGGTAACCGATCTATACTGATCATATAGATTTGAGGCTTGGTGGAAATGTATGGTAATAAAACCTTGTTCAAATAACATTGATATTCTTTGTTTAATTCCGCTGTGCATATTGTTATCATTGTTATTGTTAATCATATATATAAGATCTAAACAATCTGAGCTTAAAAGATCATAAGTCCTATCAGGTTATTTAGGACCATCAGAATGTAAACACGAATAAACATTCTTGAAAACGATGTTCAAAGGTGTCAAAAGCAAAGCCTTGATTTTGAATTACAATTACAGCATGAAAAAGAAAGACAAAAATGTGAATCTTCTTTGAAAAACGTTTGTGAAACCTCTTGGATATCAAAGATGGAAAATCTTAATAGTGAGAATGTGTCTTTGGAATTTCAAGTACAATCTTTGATAAAGGAACGAGAAAAGGTCAAATCAGAATATCAAAAACATTTTGATTCAATCCAAAAGACACGAACTCAAACTCAAGGAGAAATCAATGAATTGATTGAGCATGTTAATCAGAAGAGCTATGCATATGCGATGTACCGTGCAAAAACTCAGAATTTTTGATAACAATATCAGTGTTAAAAGTTAAACTAAAAAATGTTGAAAAAGGTAAGTCTGTGAATACTAAGTTTGACAAAGCTAATGTTTCAAAAGAAAATTGTTGCTCCTAAAACAAAGAGAAAACTGTTTGTCAAAAAAAGTCCATTTACAGACTTCACCTAACAAAAAGAAAGATGTTGAAACAAACAAAAATGTCATAGCACCGAGAATGTACAAAGTCAAGATTTCAAAGAAACAGGAAACAAATACAAACAAGGCTAAAAGTGTTTTACCTTCTACAGAACTGAAAGCTGCTTCTAGTGTTAAAAGACCATCGAATAGAGATTCACCATTCAAGAATAGTGTCTTATCCAACACTAAGAAATTATTAGAGAAAGTAGAAGTTTCTTTTAGGACTGAATAAAAGGGGGGGGTGGGGGGGGGGGTGGGGGGACATATGTTGCTCTAAGAAATAGTTATGTCAATCAAAAAGATTGTAACTGATGTTGATGTTAAAAATGCTCTTAAAGTGAAGTATGTATTGTGTGTTTCTTGTGCCAAGAATGTGCTTATCCCGTGTCATGATAAGTGTCTTGCGAATTATATATTGAATATGTATTCGAAAGTTAGAAGAGCTTTATTCACTACTCCAAAAATAGCAAAATCTATGTTTGAAGATACTAATCCCGTAGTTTCAAAGACAAGGTTTTTTGTTACGACTACACAATCTAAGTCCTTAGATGCTACTCCCGTAGTTTCCAAAAAAACTAGTTTGCATGCATTTACTTCCCCTACGTGCCAACAAAAAGATCTCTAGTGCGTTTTACGTCAATTTCAGTATTTTGGCAAGAAAAATTCATTACAAATCCATGAAAGAACAAAATAAGAAATAGTGTTGTTTGGTCACATATAAAGACGACTCTGAATGTTGTTAATAGTAGAAACACTGTTAATACATTGGTTCTTGTTAAAAAAATAGGTAGCCAAAGTGACCACTTGTCTATATGTGGTTTTTTCATGTGTTGCAGGTAGTTCAAATAGTTCTGTGGATTGTTGATAATGGCTGTTTAAAGCATATGACTGGTGATCGTTCACTACTGAAAAATTTCATTGAGAAATTCATGGGCACAGTCCGCTTTGGAAATGATCACTTTGCAGCAATCACAGGCTATGGCGATTATGTACAAGGAAATATCATTGTTTGTTATGCATATTATGTTAAAGGCCTAGGACACAACTCTTCAGTGAAGGATAATTCTGTGATGGTGATTTAGAAGTTGCTTTTCGTTCCAACACATGCTATGTGCAAAATCTGGAAGGAGATGATTTGCTTACAGGAGCTCGTGAATCCAATTTGTATACTATCTCCATTTTAGATATGGCTGCTTTCTCACATGTTTGTCTTCTCTCTAAAGCTACTTTAACAAAGTGATGATTATGGAACCACAGACTCTCACATCTAAACTTCGGGACCATTAATGATCTTACCAAACATGATTTGGTTGATGGTCTTCCAAAATTCAAATACGGTAAATATCATCTATGTTTTGCATGTGAGCAGGGAAAAAGCAAGAAATATTCGCATCAACCTAAATTGGTTTCAAGCACTCATTCCAAATTGGAATTGCTATATATGGACTTATGTGGGCCAATGAGGGTAGCAACCATCAACGGAAAGAAGTATATTCTAGTGATCATTGATGATTATTCTCGTTTCACAAGGGTATATTTTCTTCACATAAAAGATGAGACTCCAGAGATCATAAAGAAGTTTATTGCTCAAGTTCAGTTGAATTACAATGCTAAAGTTCACAAGATTCGAACTGACAACGACACTGGATTTAAAAACGGAACTCTTAAGGCTCATTATGAAAAGCTAGGCATTATGCAAGAATTTTCAATTGCTCGAACGCCTCAACAAAATGGTGTTGTTGAAAGACGCAATCGTACTCTTATCGAGGTTGCACGTAAAATTCTTATCTTTTCACGATTACCATAATTTCTTTAGGCCAAGGTAATTTCCATCGCTTGCTTTACTCAAAATCAATCAATCATTCATATAAGGTACAACAAGACTCCATACGAACTCCTTCACGGCAGAAAACCAAATGTGGAGTACTTTCATGTATTTGGATCACTTTGTTATCCAACAAATGACCGAGATGACCTTGGAAAGATGAAACCTAAAGTAGACATTAGAATCATTATTGGATATTCAAAAACATCTAGAGGGTTTTGAATATATAATCGATGAACCAAAAAGATTGTGGAAACCATCCACGTCAAGTTTGATGAGCTTACAGTTATGGCTTCTGAACATGATAGTTTAGAACCCGTTTCACAATGATTCATTGTTGATCCCAACTCAAGATCTATTCTTTAGCTTATAAAGATTATGTTACTTTGAATAAATTCAAAACAACAATGGTAGAAACTTTATGAATACTAAAGAGTATGCCGAATCTACTCTTTAATACTTAGAAAAAATATTAATGAAACAGTAAACTTGAATGAACAATGATATAACCAAAAAGCTTAAATATTATTATAATGAATAATACGAGTACTCTGTCTAGTACTAAGGTTTACAACATTGAAGCTATGTGCATGCTAAAGTATGAATATCTTTTGATAACCATAACCTAGGATATCTTTTTATACACCAAGGAGTCCTTTACAAGATAACTACAAATCTTTGAAGATACTCAAGATCTTCTATAATTCTAATCATATACATATCTTTCTAACTTTATAAGATATACACTTTGAATAAGTCCATACATATCTCTTCACACATCTTTATCTTCATGCAGTCATTATCTTCTTCTAGAAGTCTTAAGTCTTTAGCAGTATTAAGTTCTCTTTAGCAGTATTAAGTTAGTACTGGCAGTACTAACTTTTACACTAGCAGTTTTAATCAGTTAGTACTACTAGTTATAATCTGAGTAGTACAAACTTTTACTCTTGGCAGTACTAAGTGTAAAGACTTTTAATTCCCAACAATCCTCCCCTAAACTTGTAATTTACCTTCAAATCATCAAGTCTCTTCGAATTAAAACTTTGGGCTCTAAGAGGATTCTTTCAAACACTTTAATACCTTGGTCTGTTTGCTAGTATGAATATTTTCCTTAAAAGCTCATCTGCCATCTTTGAATGTTGATCCACTTGCAGCTTGTTAACCAACATCAACATTAGAAGTCCTCTTGTCATTGGATAATCTTTCTTAACTAGCATGAAAATATCCAATCTTGTCTCTGTAGACACATGATGAACACCACATGTGTCATATAACCTCCATGTTAATGGTTCATGCATATATCTCTGAAGTTCCAAAAGGTCATCAATATCAGGTTCAAACAACCTCTTTAATTCAACCCATAATGCTCTTTCTTTATCATTAGTAGGTTCTGTTGAACTGAATCTTTCTCTAACCAAATCCTAAAGTTTCACATCTCTGTTAAAATTCTTTAGCATATCTTTAAAGAATTGATATACCTCTGTATGATCACCCACTCTGATGATTTTCTAGTCTTTTCTTGAATCTTCAATGTAAACCTGCCAGTCAATGATTGGGTATTTGGTTTGTAGGGCTTCAACATTCATCCCTTCTTCTAGAACTATGATTATTAACTATTGTAGTTGTTTTTGAGACAGTTCATCTGATTCTTTATCTTTTGATTCTTCAGCTGGTTCTGATCCTTCTCATATCTTTTGTCTCTTTGAACTTTCTTGATTAAGTTCTTGTTCAGCATCTCTCTTTAAGTTTCTAGCTACAACTTTAGGAACTGTATCATCACTCTCCATTGGAGTAAAAGTATTTACCCTCTTCACTGTTGCTTCAAATAGAACTTTGATTTCATCAAAAGAGTATCCTCTCAACTATTGTAGTGTATGACTTCCCATATGCTTGATATAGTTACACATATAAAACCTTTGTTGAGCCGGTGTGAGAGGTCTGTTCCTCTTTGTTGAGCTCTTTGTTGGTCAAATTGTCTCTTTCTTTCATTTATAAGCTCTACAAGTAATTTTGCTTTGTCAGCTTCAGAGTATCCTTCTTTTTCTTGTGCTTGTAACCTATGAGCTAGCTCTTTATCAGCTTCAATTTCAGCTTGCATGTTATCCCATTCTTCAAGTTTGAAAGTACTTGCTTCTTTATGAACACTGGCAATCCTTTGCCTCTCTTCTTCATCAAATTGTTCTTGTAATCTTTGAGCTTCTTCAAACCCAAGCCTTTCTTATTCTTGTTGTATTTTAGTCTTGATCTGTGTAGGCTCAAATTCCTCTACTATAGCTTTACCCTTGTCTTTTCTCTTTGTTGCACTTCTTCTGATGTATACTAAACTTTTAGCAGTAGTACTAACTTCTGCACTAGTAGTACTAACTGGTACACTCGCAGTACTAATATCTGGCTCATCAGTATAAACTTCTTCAAGAGTAGTAAACTCAAAATTAGGTTCCAAATCATACTCTTGCCTCCCCTGAGTCTGTGCATCATGATGAATCATCTGTTGTACCAAGGAAATATCAGGGTCTTCATCAATTTCAGCAATTTTCCTCCCCTGGTTGAAAGAATCCTCTTCCTTATCATCAGATACAACAAATTGATCTCTTCTTCTAGCTTTGCTGGACTTGATAGTTTTCTCTAAAGTCTTGACCTTTTTGATAAGTTTGGTAAAAGCAGCACCATAGGTTTTCTTTGTATGCTTCAAGTCATTCTCTAAAACTGCAACTCTGTCTGATAATTTTGTAACCAATTCCATCAATTTATTAGGTTGCATTATGCCCTCATCACTTCCAAGTGTGTGAACTCTTGGGAGAGGTGAATCATGGGGAATGATAGGGGTCTTATGTATGTTACCACTGCCCTGTCCTGCTTCTAAGCCAGAGATAGTAGTGGCAGCCCCTCTATGTCGGACATCCACACCTGTGGATGCAGCCTCATCTGCTACATGGGTCTGAGTAGGAGAACTGGGCTGAGGAATCTTAGTTTCCTGTCTGATAAAATCCCTAAGGGTTGGTGAATGATGTGGTTATGAGTTTGATGGAGCAACTGTGGGTGTGTGATGGGACTCAACTGGGATTGCTGATCCTTCACCCTGTAATACCTGACCCTGAACAAGCATTGTTTAAAACAATGGAGTGTCCACCCTAGTATATCCTTTTGAAGCCCTCTTCATAATGCTAAACAGTTTTTGGGTAAGGGAAAGAGCAATATAGGTTCTTTGGTGAGGTAGAAGCAGTCTCTTTTACTTGTTCAAAAAGATTTGTATAAATCTTGGATACATAAAAAATTTAGAGTTACTTTCCAGGTTTTTCACCATGACATCAAAACTCAATTTGGAAAAATTAAAGGTTCTGTTTGTGGCCAAGCAAATGATAGCAGTTTCTATATTGCTACTAAATTGTTCTCAAGTAGGTTTTTGGAACTTAAACAGTGAAGGATGGTATGAATCAAAAATTTCCACTGAGGAGAGAAATGTCCCTTTTGAAAAGTTAATTTATCAGAATTGGACACATACCCCATTAGAGCAAGTTGCTCAAAAATCTCTGTAGTAGGCAAAGTGCTAATATCATCAGAATCTTCTAACTTGAGATGTCTTCTAATAGATGCCTCAAAAACAACCTTGACTTTCCCATCTATTGTTGCAGTGATTTCCATGTCTCTATTCTCAAGTGTGCGTGCAGTAGCAGTTTGCCAAAATTATTCTATAAGAGAAACATAGATAGTGGGATTTTCAATGAGAGCATACTTAATGTGACATGTATTTAGAAAATCCACTATCTGATGAAAACCTTCACTTCCTTCAGACTTTTGTAAGTAAGCAACCATGTTGTGCTTGTCGTAGAAATCCAAATTTGCCATTTGATTAAGAGAAGTTAGATTAGGGTTCTGGGATTTGTTTGTATATAAGAGTGTGTGAGCTTGGAATAGTTAATTGAGATTATGTAGAGAGCACTTAAGGTTTTGATTTGACCGACTGAATGAAATTTGTTCTTATCTTGAAGAAAGCTTATGATTTTATAGAAAGATCAGGACTTCTCCAAATTAGTCAAACCTATAGGCTTAGTAGTTGGCGGAAATTTTGCAACGACTATATTTAATTAAGGAAATTATGTTATGCCTCAAACAGTACTAACGGTCACCCACCAGTACTAATTTTAGCCTACTAGTACTAACTTTAAGCCCAGTCGTATTAACTTTACCCATCAGCATTAAGATATGCCTGGCAATACTAACTTAATACTGGTAGTGTTAAGTTTATACCTAGCAGTATCAACTCCAATTTTGTTCCAACAAGCATTGCCACCATAAATTTAGATTCGCACAATCTCTCTTTCTGTTTTTTAGCTCACTAAATCTCTCATTTCTTTTTCTCACCAATTCACTCTTTCTGTTTTTATCACACAATTCTCTTTCTGTTTTTCAGCTCACTATATCTCTCTTTTCTTTTTCTTACCAATTCAAACAGTTTTGTACAATGTTCCATCAATGCCATTAGTTTCATACTGTCCTCCCCACTTCCAAGTGTGTTATCTCTTGAGAGAGGTGGATCATTGGACTATTTAGATGTAGTCTCAAACCTAGTTTGAGCATCTACACCCCCCCAATATGGTATCTTGGCACCTGGGACCACTACCTGAACTAGTTCCCTAAGGACTTGGCTCATTAAGTGTTGCCATGGATTGGGTCCTATTGTTGTTACCACTGTCCTGCTCTGCTTCTAAGCTAGAAGCAGTAGTGGCAGCCCTTTCCATTCTGTCACCCAACTCCTTATGGACAGCCTCATCACCAACCTTTTCAGGGGGACCACTAGACTGAGGTATCTTTGTGTCCCGACCTCTTTTGATTTGCCTAGGTGTTTGACACATCACACACCTTTGTTTGATGTTACATGTCCTTCCATTCATTCTTGACTGCATGTTGACATTATTAGCCTCCCCTCAATTCAATACCAGATACTCAATATGCCTAGCCTGCAAATATTAGTCCAAAACCAAGAATACACAATCCAAAGTATTTTCTTGTTTAACAGTATTAATTATGACTAACAGTTTTAACTAGCAGTCTTAAGTATAACTAGCAGTACTAATTATACTTAGCAGTACTAATTGACAAAACTAACAGTACTAATCCTGTACAAACATTACAAAGACACAAAGAGATTAAAATTCTAAGGATTTAGCATTCCAATACTTGCAACCAAGTACTGAAACCTTCCAACATCTAAAGCTTTTGTAAGTAAGTCTGCAAAATTGTGATCTGTGTGGATTTTAACCACTTGAATTAACTTTTTATCATAGCAGTCTCTTATAAAATGATATCTAATCTCAATGTGTTTTGTTTTAGTATGTGAAACAGGATTCTTAACAATACATATAGTACTGTTATTGTCAATATTAATCATGGTGTGCATAAAATTATACCCATAATCCAGCATTTGATTCTGAATCCAGAGTACTTGCCCACAACAACTAGCAGCAGCCACATATTCAGCTTCAGTAGAGGAGGTGGCAACCACAGTTTGCTTCTTGCACTGCCATGATATCAATCTGCACCCTAGGAACTGACAACCTCCTGTTGTTGATTTCCTATCTAAGCTTGCTCCAGCATAGTCACTATCAGAATATGCCACCAGATCAAAGGGAGAATTTCTAGGATACCAAAGGCCCAGTTTAGGTTGGCCTTTTAGATACCTAAAAATCCTTTTCACAGCATGTGAGTGTGAAACTTTAGGTGTAACTTGGAATCTGGCACATGCACATACTGCAAACATAATGTCTGGTCTAGATGATGTAAGATACATCAATGATCCAATCATTGATCTGTAGAGATGAACATCAACATCATCACCATCTGAGTCCTTGAGCAAAGGCTTTTCTGTATCCATTGGGGTGCTAGCTGTCCTGACATCTGTGAAACCAAACTTCCTTAATATCTCAGCTACATATTTATCCTGACTGATAAATATCCCATCTTCTCTTTGCTTCACTTGCAAACCTAAGAAGAAATTGAGTTCTCCCATAGAACTCATCTGAAACTTGTCATGCATCAGTTTTTCAAATTCAGTACACAACTCCTTGTTTGTAGAGCCAAAGATAATGTCATCAACATAGACCTGTACAAGCAAAATATCCCCTTTTTGCTTCTTGATAAACAAGGTCTGATCTATCTTTCCTCTGTGAAACCCATTGTCCAATAAATACTTGGCCAAGGTT
>BQNB010064147.1:19196-35424 GCA_026074375.1 Tanacetum coccineum | reverse complement strand
AACCCAATATACCAAACTTGAAAATGAAGTAAAATCCCCCAAATTTGTTACTTAAGCTTGCACTGTTGTTGATTGAAGAACAGTGCAAAAGAAAACTTCTAAGTACCTTATACCCACCATTAAAAGTATAATAAGTACAACACCTCTTGACTACAACGTAACTCCTTTAAGTGATAGTAACCAGGTCTTCAACCAACCACCCCGACTACTGGAAACTAGATAATCCAAGTCTTAATCATAATTGTATCCGTTCAATCAAGTCATCATTTGATAGACTGGGTTTAAAGAAAAGGGGTAAAAAATAGAAGGAAGTCTCGATGATAAAATAAGTAGACGCCTTCGTGAAACCCACTTCAATCTCAAAGAAGGGATACTAGATAAACTTCGTGATCACTTGACATTAAAATCTAAATCTATAGCCGTTTTGACGTTTAAGTGAATCTTTAATGATCATTTTAGGATTAAGTGTTGTGTTTGCTTTGGTGTTCTTGTGTTAATTATTAGATTTCCAAATTCGGTCATATGCCCAAAGTCGGTCACATGCCCACCTGATGCGCGGATCGACCTTCCTTTGACAAACCGCTGTCAAAATTGAACAAACCGCTGCCATGTACTGTGCCAAACCGCTGGCTAGACGTTTAGTAAACCGCTGGCAGGAATGTTATCAAACTGCTGCTAAAGTCTTGGCCAAACCGCTGCTTGATATATCCAAACCGCTGGTAATAAAACTTTACTAAACCGCTGCGTTTGAGTCAAACCGCTGCGTAAGCAAACCGCTGCCTAAGCAAACCGCTACTTAAACTACTATGTCAAACCGCTGGCTAAAGAAGTTAATCAAACCGCTGCGTGAAGGTTAGACCGCTACCAAAGACCTTAATCAAGCCGTTGGCAATTCTAGTCAAACCGCTATGTAGAAAAATTACCAAACCGCCACCAAATGAAACTAAACCGCTACGAAGTTTCAATTTTAGCAGAGTAACGTTTAGGAAGGCTAAGAAATATAGTAAACCGCTACCTGTATACAAACCGTTGTTTGATGAAATCAAACCGCTATGCCCTGGAATTGGTAAACCGCCACCCTTAAACCAACCAAACCGCCACCCAAGTTGGCAAACCTCTACCAAATTTAGGACCACTTGACCAAACCGCTACTAGGACTTAATTTTGGCCTTTAGCTAACTTTTGACTTGTAAACAAAAACAAGTACAAATCCTTGTCTAGCACCTATTCTAAACCGCTGCCAAGAAACTAAGTCTTGACAAACTAACTTTTAACATGCGAATAATGTAACACCCCTATTTTTACATATAGCAGCGGAAGCTAATATGGGGTATTACTTTATAGTACAACAGTCATAATCATAGAAAATGACTTAAAAGAGACGTTTTTGGAAAATTTTGTTATCATTCATTTATTCATTAGAGTTTTACAAAAGGACATGTCCCAAAATATAAAAACATAATATTTGAATGATAATAGTTTAGCCATCTTCAAGTCCATGCCACTCCATGCCATGGTTGCTTAATTACCTGAGATAAACATGCTAAAAAGTCAACACAAAAGTTGAGTGAAATTCATAGGTTTATGATAAATAGTATGAATACAAGTCATCATAGGTAGTGGGTTATGTTGTTATACGCCCATAAGTGTAATAATTGCAATGAGTACAATTATTATAGAAAACAGTATTAATAGTGTATTATTGCGTCTAAGCTCATGGCACACAAACTGACTTGTGTATATATCAGTAATGATATATATAATGATAATGGCCCCCGTGTAGGTAATTGCCATATACCTATAAGTTTCAAATATAGTGCGTTTGGTTACCTATCTTGCTAACACAAACGGGATTCGTCAATCCTAATAGGCCTATTCATAATATTCGCATTCACTCGTTAGTGATTAATGGTCCATGATGGTGGGGTTTTTTTTGGCATAAAGGGACTTAGACAACAGATGCAATAATATATCAGGATAGCATACATTTAGAAAACACTTGTATTCATGGTTTATAGCATGTATCCCCCTCACGGGTTTATGAAATAGAAGATTTAAAAGTGAGGCTATGAACTCACCTTAACGGTACAGGGAAATCTGATCGATGGCAAAAGTATATGAAATGAAAGTAACGGCTTCGTCACGCAACCTGGGGTAATATGTCAAGTCTTAGTGTGATTGGATATGTTTTATGTCATAATGAAATATCATTTTGATTGGATTTATTATGGAAATATCGTATCACTGTTTGGGCCATCATAATTCAGAGGTCATGTAGTAAACATTTGAGGAGACAGGATACTTTCAATCGTAAATCCAGCAAACTCTTCAAAACGTATACCCAAATAAAACCCCTTACATGAAGCTCCATAGTAATGTGATACATTATAGTTTTAAGTTTCTTCAAAAACTAGAATAATTTATATATATTTTTTTATAATTAATATAAAAATATAATATTTTATAAGTTTGCAAAATTGACAATATATACCCTTGGTTTATAAACTTTTACAAGTTTAGTCCTCTATATAAAAAGTATATATATATTAACCCTTTAACTTTGAAACTTGGTAAAATAGGTCCTTATAGTTATAACTTTGAAATAATGACATTTTCAGCCCCTTTAGTTATAAAGTTAAGATATATACCCCTATGCATGGAAACATTTGCAAAACAAGTCCAAAAAGCCATGCAAGGTTATTTTAAGATTCCAAATGATATTTTTAGGTTATATCTTATTAGTATAGGCTGAAATAAGATGTTTTAACGTAACACAAGTTTAGAAAAAGGATCCATTTGCTAGAAAATCAAAACGGGTCATTTTTAAGGTTTTTACCAAAAACACATGGGTTTAAGGATTCAAAGTTTCAAACAAGAGTTCATATATGATCTTAAGAGTATTATGAACATTATTGTATATAATATAAGCTTATGTAACAAGATATTAAGCTTACTTGAGCTAAAATGGGTCGAAATGGGGTTTTATGATCCGTACGCATAGAAATGGCTTCAAGACTTCGTTTTTCTTGCTTCTTGGCTACTATTCTGAGCTTAGGGACTTCTATTTATCTTCTTTTGCTGCTATGGAAGGGTTAGAATTCCATTTGAGGGTGTGAGATGAGTTGTGTGGGATGATTTGAAATAGGGTGCTTGGTTCGTGTATTTATAGGGCTTGGAAGCCTTTGTGCCTAAGTTTTCTTGTTACCAAAGGGATAGGGGCTGTAGATAGATGATTCTTGGAAGCTATGAATGAGTAATACAAGCTAGAAAAATATCTAAGCAAGATATGTGGTGTTGGAGGGGTTCGGCTACAAAAGGAAGACAAGGAGGTGATGTAGCAAGCTTGGTGGCCAAGAGTTGAAAGGGAGGTGCTTGTAAGTAGCTTGGAGACATAAGGGTGAGGTCATGGAGGTGCTAGGAAAGGTGCTTGGGTTTAAAATGGGTCAAAATGGAAGAAAAGGTGTATCGAGTCCATTTAGGGCTCGTTTAGGGTTTTAGACTTTATTTTTTGAGTTAGGGATAGGGTTTAGGATAGATTAAGGTTTAGGATTAGTGTTAGGATTATGGTTTAGTGTTTAGGATTAGGGTTTAGGGCTTAGGATTAAGTTTTAGGGTTTAGTTTTAAGGTTAAAGTGAATTTCGGGTTTAGGGTTTTGTTTTAGGTTTTTAGGGTTTTAGATTAGGGTTTAGAATGATTTAGGATTTAAGTTTAGGGTTTAAGAGTCATGTATTAAGTGCTTGTACCTTGTACTAAAGTGGTGGTAAAGTTTAAACATGATTTAGGAGCTTAAATAACCTAATTAGGTTTTCTTGCATCCATTGGACTTGTTATAAAAAAAAAACCAATGGCTTTAGAAAGTTGTAACTTGATTTATGAGGGTAAAGATATTCAAATGTTGTGCGTTGATACTTGTACACATGCTTTAAAGGCTTGTATATTCATTTTATATGTATACATTACATATAATTAGGGTTTTGATATAAACGTTTAACGTTTAATGCTTGTTTTGATATAATGTTTTGAAAAGTATGTCAAATAGATAATGTATTTAGTAAAAATGATATTAGGATATAGACTTGACATATTAGGATACTTACATGATGTAAACATAGATAGAGATGGCATTGATAGAGGTTGTGTGAGCTCGTTTACTGTAGAGATGCAAGCTATGTTGCATAACGAAATAAAGCAAAAAAAAATTCCTTGTAAAGAGGAGGTATATAAAGTGCATCTAATTTTATAGATGGATATTATATAAATGAAAATTTAGGGTTGTTATAGTCCCCCAACCTTACAGATATCTCATCTCGAGATTTAGTCGAATGATAGAATGTAAAAGTTCAGAGATTCATTCATATGAGGGTAATATTGACAATAATTTCATGAAGTAAGGGATTTGTGTAGGTCTCAGCCCTAGATAGATCTTTTAAGCCTGTGAAGGATATAGAGCACTAATGTAATCAAAAGTAACTCTGTGAGAGACTCTAACAAAACCCTAGATAGATCTTTTAAGCCTGTGAAGGATATAGAGCACTAATGTAATCAAAAGTAACTCTGTGAGAGACTCTAACAAAACCCTAGATAGATCTTTTAAGCCTGTGAAGGATATAGAGCACTAATGTAATCAAAAGTAACTTTGTGAGAGACTCTAACAAAACAATCTATTGTTCACGCGGAAAATAAACAATAGCGCTAAAGAAGAATTACTAAAAACAATACTTTGATCCTCTATGGATCTTTTCTATTAATCGTAAAACTGTTTCTTGATTGTTCAATGCTTTCGTCTTATATTGGCATAACTTCTCTGCCGGTCTCTTGCAGCTTGCAAGCGTTGTCGAATTTGCACTATCTTTTCAGTGGTTTCATGGATTATTTCTGGTCCTGTAAGTTGAACATCTCCAACTTCGGCCCAGCAAACAGGTGATCTGCACTTTCGACCATAAAGTGCATCAAATGGTGTTGCCTTGATACTGGCATGGTAACATGTGTTATTGTCGGGAGAATTCTACCAATGGTAAGTGTCTTTCCCATCCTTTTCCAAAATCTATAACACATGCTTCAAAAGGCATTTTGGGGGGTTTTTTTACCCCCCCCCCCCCCCCCCCCCCCACCCCCCTCGAGGTGTTTTGAATGTCCTTGCTTTTTCCATCAGTTTTCATGGATGATATGTCGTAGCTCTTGTTCTAAATGTGTACCCAAAGCACTTTGTAATGATTTCCAGAATCTGGATGTGAAATGACTGTCACGATCCGAGATGATAGATATTGGCACTCCATGCCGGGAGACTATTTCTTTGATGTATAACCTTGTAAGGGTTTCCATACTATATGTCTCTCAGGTAGGGATGAAAAGTGCGGATTTGTAAGGGCGATCGACAATACCCAATTGTGTCCATGTCCGTTGGAGCGTTTTGGGGAGTTTTGTGATAAAATCCCCATTGTTATTCTCTCCACTTACCATAGGAATCCTCCGTGTACCAGTAAGCCAGATGGCTTCTGACATTCTACTTTAACCTCTAAACATGGCAAACATTTCCAACAATTTAGCAATGATTGCTTCATGTTAGGACACCAATAGAGTTTTTTAGATCCTGAACATCTTGTCAAAACCCGAGTAATGAATATTTTGATTTATGGGACTCATGCATGATCAAGTCTCTCATATTACCAAAGAGTGGTAACCAGCTTCGGTTCTTAATACAACGAGTTCCATCAGGACGTATTTCAAATGCTTTATCCATTCCTCGTTAAGTTTACTCCTTGATGTTTTCTTCTTGAGTCTATCGGTTTGACCTTTAAGAATTGTGAGGGTAATTTTGGATGAATGGTCATAACTAATGATCTAACTCGAGTGTTTGATTTTTCTTCCCAGCATAAGGCATCTGCTACAAACATTTTACTAACAGGATGGTAGCGGAATTTCAACAATTCGATCTCAAGCAGTCTAACCAACGACGTTGTCTCATTTCAACTCTCTGATCAAGATATGTTGAAGACTTGTATGATT
This sequence comes from Tanacetum coccineum, assembly GCA_026074375.1. Classification (NCBI taxonomy): domain Eukaryota; kingdom Viridiplantae; phylum Streptophyta; class Magnoliopsida; order Asterales; family Asteraceae; genus Tanacetum; species Tanacetum coccineum. Next base: position 29,417 of record BQNB010064147.1, on the reverse strand, counting down.
TAGTGAACACTGTACAGCTTTATACCATATAGTAGTGTCTTTAAATTTAAGATCGAACACAACTGCTCCCTAATTTGAGATCAGAAGTGGTATATTTTCTTCATAGGATAGAGTTTGTCGGATGCATATGCAATAACTTTCTCTCTTTGCATTAACACTACTCCAGACCTTGATGGATCATCACAGTAAATAACAAAATCTCTGCTTTCCTTCTGGTAATCAACATTTGAGCTTTACAAGCTTCTATTTAGTAATTTGGAAAGCGACTTTGATCTTCGCCCCAATATACTTCTTGTTTTTCTGGGTTAATTCAGTCAAAGACTTTGCAAGCTTGTGAAAAATCTTATTGATAAATCTCGATAATAACCGCGGAGTCTAAGAATGAGATTTCGGTGGTGTGTAGTAAAGATGCCCAACTCTTGACTGCTTCAATCTTGCGGGGTCATTAAGAAGTCTTGACTATCAAATTAAGTGTCCAAGAAATTGCACGATACGAATCCAGAAATCACACTTGGAGAATCTTGGCAACAACTTCTCTTCTGAGTAATTCTAGGATTATCTTAGATGATTGCGTGCTCTTTCTTTTTACAGAGTAGATGAGAATACAACGATGAACCCTATCACAAATTTCAATACAAGTATGGGTTACAAACACATTCATGAGATCCATGAATATCGCAGGTGCGTTAGTTAAACCAAAAGGCATCACTTGAAATTCATAGTGTTCGTATCTTGTCCTGAAAGCAGTCTTGGGAATATCTTCATCCCTGACTCTCAGTTGATGATAACCTGATCTTAAGTCAATCTTTGAGTAGACACTCGAACCTTGAAGTTGGTCAAATAAATCATCAATCCTGGATAATGGGTAACGATTCTTTATGGTAAGTTTATTCAACTCCCGGTAATCAATACACATCTGAATATCCGCTTTCTTTTTACAATTAAGATAGGAGCTCCCCAAGGTGAAGTACTTGGTCGAATAAAACCTCGGTCTGCCAACTCTTGAAGTTGGTTTGATAGTTCCTGCATTTTTTAAGGAGCTAATCTATAAGGTGCTCGGGCTACAGGTGTCGCTTCTGGAATTAAATCGATTTGAAATTCTACTTGACGAATGGGAGGAAGGCCACGTAGATCTTTTGTTAAAAACTTTTTGGAATTCTTTGCTACTGGTATTCTTCTAGTCGTTTCTCGTCCAAACTTCTTTCTCATTACTTGGGATACGAAAGCTTAACATCCCCTGGATATAACCTTTCTGTTTTATACAGGATATGAGATTTAGGCCGGTTACTGCGGTCACCCGTCGATGATTAATGTTTCACCGTCGATGGGAATGTGGACGACTTTCTCATCACAGATGATCCTTCATGATACTTGGATTAACCAATCATACCACTGACGACGCGAAACTACCGATTGAATCATATAAGATCTATTTTGAAAGGTTGTTTTTTAACAAGGCAGGATTGCACCTGAATAACGTGTGTTGTGCTACTGAGTTCCGCCAACCATTTCCGATCATCGTAAAAGGTATCTATTGTAACGGGTGGAATAATTAGCTTAGAGGCAAGAGATATGGATACGAAGCTTTATCGCTCAGAATACAAATAATACTCTATCTAGCTGTTGGGTTAGAAAACATACCTGTGACTTCGTTCTGGGTTTGATGAGCATTCCGTATCCTTTAGCATGTAGCTCTTCCTGGCATTGTTGTTGGTGGTCTTTTGGCACTGATTTGCATAATGCCCTTTCTCTCCACAGGTATGGCAAGTAACTGTCACTGGTAGATTACTTCAGTGGTTGTCCCTTTGTTTCTGCAATTCTTAGTCAGATGGCCCACCTTGTTGCAAATATTACACTTAACAGTGCAAGGTCCTGTGTGATGCAGAGTGCATTTCTTACACAAGGGACGGTTTCTAGTATACCTATTGTTTTCAGTTGGGGTGGTAGCATAAGCCCTGAAGGTTCAGGTCTTCTGTTTTGTTGGGTTTGGTGATTATGGTAGCGGTTAGTTGGTGTTGGTTTACGTAGGTTGTTGTTATTATCGTTGCGGTAGTTGTTGTTGTTGAAAGTTCTTCTGTCGTCAAACTTTTCGTTGTGATCACTTGATACTTGCACCAGAGGTGTACTTTGTTACCTGATCATTAGCCTCTGGCTATGTTAATGGCTTCCTCTAGAGTTTGAGGTTTAGAGGCGGTAACATCCACTCAATACTTTTTGAGCAATTCCCCCGATGAAAACTTCCATCATTCTTAGAAGCTTGCACCATAGTGGACTACAAGGTTGCCAATTCCTGGAATCTTCTCACATATGTCTTGAGATCATTCCCTTTACAGCAGATGGTAAAATTTGTCTTTTCCATCTTCTGGACTTCAGTTCGAGGACAATATTTCTTTATCAAAAGTTTTTGAATTCAACCCAGGTAATCTTGTAAGCTTCTTCTATCCTAATAGGGTAGGCAAATAATTCCATTAAGGATAAGCTTTTTTCAGTAAAGTACCAGTATCAACTCACTGTAGTCTTCGGGACAGTTGCTATGGGAAAACACTGATTCGTTCTTTCAACCGCGGATGAGACCAATCCGCCTTCCATACCGTTGAAGTTGATGGTTTGCATCTCATGACGCTTGTATAGCTACATTGTCTTGCCACATGAGCTTCTCTTGGTCTGGTGGTATTATCAGTATTTGCCATGTTAGCGGCTTGTGCTTCCAGAGCTGTGGAAACACTATCAGCACTATTTCCCTGAGGGTCAGACTGAGTCATGCTGGTGCGGTCAGATTGACATCCTTTTAGAGGCATTCTATCAACATATGATAACACTAAATATAATGATATCACGAAGGTTCTTAAAAAGATTAAGTTCACAAAATAAACATTTCACAATAGTGATATCGAAATCATAGATAATTCCATGATCAAATAAGTATCTATGATTTATTTAGAAATCATGGTATGATTCATAACGATGGAGACGGAGATGATGATATAAGAGAAGTTGTTTTAGGATGGATATATCGGTATTATGAAACAACAAGGTATAACAGGATTGCCATTGTATTATATCATGAACAACTTGCCTTTGTACTGTACATAGTCAAAATTTGACAAGTGTTGTTATTTATACCACACATCCCGTGGCTAGGTTAAAAGCTATAACTAGTATCTAATCTAGTAGTTCGATGGTCCTTTCTGGCTGTTCTTGAGTTCATAGATTGCATTCAGAAGACTTTCCTTGTCTGCTTGGTGACGAACTTGGATTTCTTCGATGATTTGTTCTAGATTAGCAATCCTGAAGCGAGCCAGAAACAATCCTTGTTTGTTATTTCCCATTGAATTCTTTGAGTTAGCAATTCGAGCACAGCCTTTAGAGTTCTTTCCAGATTGTCGAAATCTTGTTGTATAATCACCTGACCTTTTTCGAGACCTTCTAGTTTGTCTTCTATGTGCTCAATGCGGTCGAGAGAGAGTTCATCCAGGTGATTCATAATTTCCTTAATTTGCTCTTCGTGAAGTTCCAGACTTGTCTTACGAGAGCTTTCTCCCATCTTAAATTTTTAAGGTAGGGCAGAAGTAGAGGAGAATGATTGGTTATGGCCTTGTTTCTTAGGTGACAATAATTCCTCTGGAAGAAATAATTCTTGAGGATTAAACATTGGAGATAGCATTGTAGATGGAGGCATAATAGTTGGTGGTGGAATTGGAATATTATGCATGCATGACCTTCATATAGAGGTCATCATGAAAAAGTGAAAGAGTTGGTGAAACTATTGGAACTACACCAAATAAGTTATTTGAAGAGCTAGAATAAGTGAAGCTGGGACATAGTCCGGGGAAGCCGGGATATAGTCCAGAAAGTTAGGGAAAAAGCATCCTCAATCTCGGAAGTAGGATGGTTGGGAGAAGACATCACTTTGTTAACAACCCAGTGGTAAATAACATAAGTTATTTATATAATAGTATAATAGTTATGTACTTTACATACTATTTTGGAAGATGTAGTGGCACAAAGGACTTTCTTGGATGGAAAAAGAAAAATAGTTATAGTTAAGGTTTCAACCTTGTTCTCTATAACCTTGGCTCTTGATACCAATCTATAACACCCCCATTTTTGACATATAGCAGCGGAAGCTAATCTGGGGTATTATTTCATAGTACAACAGTCATAATCATAGAAAATGACTCGAAAGAGACGTTTTTAAAAGATAAGTTATCATTCATTATTTCATCAGAGTTTTTACAAACAGAGGTCCCAAAATCTACATGAAAACATAAAGTTTGAATGATAACAGTTTAGCCATCTTCAAGTTCGTGCCACTCCGTGCCATAAGATGTTCAGTTATCTGAGATAAACATGCTAAAAAGGTCAACACATTGGTTGAGTGAAATTCATAGGTTTACAATACATAGTGTGAATACAAGTCATCATAAGAGTGGGTTACATTGTTATACACCCATAAGTGTAATAATTACAATGAGTACAATTATTATGGAAAACAGTATTATTGCGTCTAAGCTCATGGCACTCAAACTGACTAGTGTATATATCAATAATGATATATATAAAGATAATGGACCCCATGTAGGTAATTGCCATATACCTATGAGTTTTGCTATTAGTTACCGATAGTATAGGTACACCAACGGGGAGTCCAGTCCCAAATAGATCTATTCACAGCATTCGCGCTTACCCCGACGAGTAATTAACGGTTCATGATAGTGGGGACTTAATGGTAAAAGTAAGGACTTAGGCAATAATGTATCGGGATAGCATACAGAAAAATACTTGCATTCATGGTTTATAGCATGTATCCCCCTCGCGGGTTTATGAAACATTTAAAAGATTGAATGCGAGGCTATGAACTCACCTTAATAGTACAGGGAAATCTGATTGATGGCAAAAGTATATGAAATGAAAGTAACGGCTTCGTCACACAACTTGGGTAATATGTCAAGTCTTAGTTTGATTGGATATGTTTTATGTCATAATGATATTATCATTTTGATTGGTTTTATTATGGATATATCGTATCTCTGTTTGGGCCATCATAATTCAGAGTCGTGTAGTAACTTTGAGGAGCCAGGACACTTAAAATCGTTTTACATCCAGCATTACTCGTTCAAAACGTATGCAAATGGAAACCTTCACATGAAGCTCTAGTAATGTGATACATTATAGTTTTAAGTTTCTTCAAAAGCTAGAATAATTTATATATATATATATATATATATATATATACTGTATATTTAGATATTCTATATTATATATATTATATATATATATACTATATACTATTTGTACTATATAAATATATAATAATTTATAAGTTTGCAAAATTGGCAATATATACTCTTGGTTTATAAACTTTTACAAGTTTAGTCCTTTATATATAAAGTATATATAATTTAAACCTTTAACTTTAAAACTTAGCAAAATAGGTCCTTATAGTTATAACTTTAAGAAAATGACATTTTCAGCCCCTTTAGTTATAAATTTCATAAAGTTACGATATATACCCCTGTGCATGGAAACTTTTGTAAAACAAGTCCAAAAATCCATGCAAGGTTATTTTTAAAGATTCCAATTCGATATTTGACGTTATATCTTTTTGAGTATAAGCCTAAAAATAAGATGTTTTAACACAACGAAAGTTTAGAAAAAGGATTCGTTAATTAGAAAATCAAAATGGGTCGTTTTAGGGTTTTTAAATAAAAATGCATGGTTTTTAAGCTCAAATCTTTTAACAAGAGTTCATACATGATCTAATAAGCCTTATAAGAGTTATAAAATAGAATGATAGCTTATTGAACGAGAATTTGAGCTTACGGGTTGAGAAATGGGTCGAATGGGGTTTTTAGCACTCGTACGCCTAGTAACGACTTGAATGGCTTATTTTCTTGGTTTATTTGCTTCACTTATGTTCTTATGGCTTCTCCTATTCCTTCTTGGCTGCTTAGAACTTCATTTTAAGAGAAAGATAAAAGATTGAAGGTGTGACTTTGAATGGAGAAGGGTGTGTCCCTTTTATAGGGTCGAATGACCCTTGGTGAGCAAGTTATAGGTTTGCTTAGTGTCAAGACTAGTGGTGATGACAATGGAGAGCTAGTAGGGTGAGTCTTATAAGCTAGAAACTAGCCATGAAGTATTGGAGGGGTGTTTGTGGTCTTGACTTACAAGGAGCAACAAGGGGGTGATGTGGCTTTTTTGGTGACCAAGTAAAGTAGTTGAGGTGCTTGTAAGCAACTTGGAGACATAAGGGTGAGGTCATGGAGGTGCTTTCTTGGTTGCTTGAGTTAAAAATGGGTTCAAATGGAGCTAAAGGTGTATCGGGTTGGATTAGGGTTCGGTTAGGGTTTTAGGGTTTTATTTTCGAGTTAGGGTTAGAGTTTAGGATAGATTAAGGTTTAGGATTAGTGTTAGGATTGAGATTAGGGCTTAGGATTAAGGTTTAGGGCTTAGTTTTAGGTTTAGGGTTTAATTTTTAGTTGAAAGTGAAATTAGGGTTTAGGGTTTTGTTTTTAGGGTTTAGGGTTTTAGATTAGGGTTTAGGATGAATTATAGTTTAGGTTTTAAAGGTTTTAAAAGTCAGCATTAGTGCTTTGTAATTTCATTTTATATGTATATTGTACATATAATTAGGGTTTTGTTGTAAAACGTTAAACGTTTAATGCTTGTTTGATATAACGTTTTGAAAAGTACGTTATAATGGATAATGTACTTGGTAAAAATGATATTAGGATATAGACTTGACATATTAGGATGTTTACATGATGTAAACATAGATATAGATGGCATGATAGAGGTTGATGAGCTTGGTTTCTTTTAGACGATGCTAAGTTTATGTTTGCATTATGAGATAAAGCAAAAAAATTCCCAGTAAGAAGGTGATATATTTATAATAGATGGATATTACAGTGCATCTAATTTAATAGATGGATATTACAGTGCATCTAATTTAATAGATGGATATTTACATTGATGAAAATTGTGGGTTGTTATAGTTTTTGTCGGTATGTGTCATAAAAAAAAAAAATTTGGGTCAAAATTACCTTTTTATGATATGTTTCAATATATTACCCATCATTTTAAGGACAAAGCAAATGGCAAATGAAAGAATAGTTTCTAAGGCTTATTCCCCCCCCCCTCACACTTAAGTTGAACATTGTCCCTAATGTTTTATAGAAGTACCCGTATGAACGAATAAAGGGAAAAGAAAACAAGTAAAAGAAACTAGTACTTCCCTTGTTTGCTTAATAATGGAGAAGAAACATGCGATAACTGGTTAGATCGTCCTCCAAGAATCGTCCAATGAAACTTCCTAAGAACTTCCAAGCTTCTTCTCATCAAATATAACCTGTAATCAAAGACAAAGACAACTACACCAAGCGTAAAATCCACGAGTGAATAATAAATACAACCTCATTAACTAAGTTTAGACTCTACGAAAGCAATAAAGATAGGATGAGAGAATTGTTAAACTCATGGTTTTGCATGTTTATAAAAGTCTTGCAACTTTCTTAAGTGTTGTACAAGTTTTATTTTCAAAAATGCTTAAAATTTTTAAGTTTTCCTATAACTAGGCGATTGACGCCGTCAGGAATATCCTGACCCCGCATCACAAGCGTGGTGTGATGACGGTGTGCGTTTGTAATTCCGTGACGTCGTCTTCCACACTCTGTGAAACTCATGTTTCGTTTTTGTTGGAAAAATTTCATGCACTCATTCTTATAAGTTATTTTCCTATACAAAATGCTACATAACAACTTAAGAATTAAAAACATATGACTCAAAACAAACACACAAGACACACTTAGAATGAAAGAATATAAAGGATTAGGTTGCCTCCCAATAAGCGCTTGTTTTTGTTCTAGTCACGAGCCTGACTCTACGCTTATTTTACGCGTAAAAGGGGGTCTGCCCTACACTTGAGGTCAAGTGCGAGTGATAGTAGCGATATACACCATTTGATGGAGGTATGCCATGTGAGGTGAAGTCGGAGTGTGAATGGTCAAGGGTTCTACTACCTTCATCCTAAAGCTACCCGAATCCTTTGGTTTGATGGGTGGATTTGGAGTTTGAGAAAAGTTATGACAAATAATTGGGGTTTTCATTCTCATAGAGATTATACTCCAACGATTCTTTATCCATTCTGGTTCCCATCATCTTTATCTTGACTGCATCTTCATCTTCGTACTCAAGCTTATTTTCCTCAAATGAATAAAGTATTGGCATTTTGAGGTTGGAATTTAGGTGTTAGTGAGGGGTTCTATAGTTAGCGGGTTCAATCTTAGAAATCATCAAGACCCTATGCACCTTGGTAGGCTTAAGTGTTTCTGGGTTACCGGAGGGGTGGATGGTGGAAGTGACTGTTCTTTTCTATTTATGTGGAAATTGACTCTTTGTTGCCTCTATTTTGACTTTAAACGGGTTTGCTATATTAAACTATCCGTAATTTTTTTTCTCATATCTTCCTCCAATTACCTAATCTGATCCTCTTGATGATCAATTAAACTCAGTATTCGTCCCTCTAATTCCTCCTGATAAGGCCTTTTGGGAAACGTAAATCCTACCTCATACTCCAATAGCACTTCATTCCTCATTAAAGATTCTACTCGACACTCCATACTTTCTAACTTGTTCCAAATTGGCATCTATGTAGTCGGGACTTTCTGGTTCGTTCCACTCTTCTTCTTTGTATTGTGCTAAATTTTCGATGGTTTTCCATGCTTCTTCCGGCCTTAATTTTCTAAGTCTCCCGCCTGTTGTACAATCAATGGCCATCTGGGTGGTGTGTCGACATGATCATAAAATATTTAAACTTGAAGCCATAGATCAAGACTATGATGAGGGACTTTTCGGAGTAAGTCCTTGAAACGAGTCCACGCATCGTAGAGAGATTCATCTTGATGTTGTTGAAACATCAAGATATCTTTTCAAAGTTTAGCAGTTCTTCCTGGTGGGAATGTTTGATGCGAAGGGAACGAGTGGTGAAGCTAATCCAAGTTGAGATTGGATCCGCAGGCTGATGATAAAGCCAATTGATTGCTTGCGACACGTAGAGAAAAATCAGAAAGCGAAACGAGTGTGTTTCTTGGTAGCACCATTAAGGTCAATAGAAATTACAATCTTGAGAAATCTTTAAGATGTTGGATCGGGTCTTCAGATATAATTACGTGGAATGCACATCTGTTTTGCACTAACCGGATGGTGTCGGATCGTAAGGGGGACACCTTGGCTCCTTCGGGAAGCTCAATGGCGTTTTGGTTGCCCTTGTGGCTAGGTCGGGAGTAATCTCCTAAGGTATGTGGTCGGTTTGAACTTTTGGTCTCCCATGATGGCAACAAATGAGTAGTTTGGTTACGAACAAAGGAAAATGAAGAGCTAGACTATAAGATAAGCTACTTAACAAGAAATTTAAAGTTCACTTGAAGAATCTTGTGAGTAGACCTAAGCTAGATTGAATCCGAAACCTACGCTATTATATGGCAGCGATGCCAAAAACTTGATGCGGTAGTCGTAGGACTTCAACAAGAAGTTTTACAACTCCCTAGGCAGTGTACCTAATCATTGCAGTGTAGTATAAACAAGACTCGGGGGTTGTTATCATTCTCTAGGGAATATTACTGTGAAGGCCGGATCGAATGTTTACAAAGGTCAATGGGTTGAAGGAAGATTATTTTTGTGTTTTTATATTTTATGAAAGCGAGTAAATTTCTTGGTTTTATAGGTTTTAGAGAGGTTTTGGTTTTAAGCTAATTAAACTAATAAACTAAATAACAATTATACAATGAAGCGTATTTACCTAGGATGTATTACTCCTTGCTAGCTATCCAAGTCTACCTATTGCTTTGTTACACTTGCGATGTAATGTGTAAGTATTTCCTAGATCATGAACGAATTACACAAATCCGCCATCTATGTAATATTCCGTTAGGGCAACGCAAAAGTAAGATAGTATGAAGACTATTACATGGCCCCTAAAAGTACATTATACACATTAAAACACTTAAGAGGGATCAACCATATTAGGAGTAAGTTAGTATGAAGACTGTTACCGATGGTATCCTTTCTACACACTCGCGTTTCTCTAGACATGTCAACAGCGATACAAAAAAAAACTGGTTTCTAAGGCCTAACGCGCACATTCATCAACAAGAAACAATAGAAAACAAGAATTATAAACTATAATCAATTAGACTCATTGAATCTAAGACAAACAACAAG
>BQNB010064147.1:0-15490 GCA_026074375.1 Tanacetum coccineum | reverse complement strand
AAAGTAAACACGTACATTACAAAAGGTACATTGCGGATTTGTTAATGACGTCGATGACCCTAAAACATAGGGTGTTATACCTTTAGCGGTTCGGATCATGAAGGTGCGAACGAACATATTGAGAAAGTTCATGAGATCGTAGATTTATTCCACATCCCTGATATTACTATAGACCAAGTGATGCTTAGAGCCTTCCCTATTTCCTTAACTGGAGCTGCAAGTCGTTAGCTAAGAAACAAACCATCTGGTTCGATTACAACTTGGGAAGATCTAAAGACAAAGTTTTTAAGCAAATATTGCCCACCTGCTCATACAGCATAGAAAATGGAGGAGATCAACAACTTTCAGCAAGAACCGAATGAAAACCTCTATCAAGCTTTAGAGCGATTTAAAGAACTCTTGATGAAGTGTCCTCAACACTATTTAACAGAGATACAGGAGGTAGTCCTGTTCTATAATGGATTGGATGTTCCAACTAGACAAATTCTTGAATCGAGAGGAGCCATACCATCAAAGATTGTTGCTGACGCGAAAGTAGCCATCCAAGAAATGGCTGAATACTCTCAAAATGGCACAATGGAACATCAAAGACCAAAAGTACTAAAACTTCTGACGGATTAGCAGCCATACAAGCATAACTCAACAATCTTGGAAGAGAAATCAAGAAAGTGAATGAAAAAGTTTATGCTGCTCAAGTAGGATATGAACAATGTAAAGGTCCCCACTACACCAAAGATTATCCACTAAAGGAAAAAGAGAAAACCCTTGAGAAGCATACTACACTTAATTTGGTGCACCCTTTCAAGGAGGGGCATATAGAGGAACTGCTGTGGGATTCTATCAAAGGAACAACGCGAATCCTTCGTACCAAAAATGAAGGCAATCTATGGAAGATACCATGAGCAAGTTTATGAGTGAATCAACAAAAAGATATGAGGAGAACTCCAATTTGATCAAAGAGATCTGAGCTTCAACGGATGCTGCCATAAGGAACCAAAGAGCATCGATTAAAACTTTGGAGATTCAAATGAGCAAGGTCTTACAAGAAAGAGGATTTGGAAGTTTACCAAGCTTTACTGAAACTAACATGAGAGACCATGTCAAGTCGATTTCAACTATTATTGAAGCTGATTCATACCTGATACGCCGTATGGGATCCTCCCAATACGCCGTATCCACTAGACATAACCGTACACTGATGTACGAGACAAAACAAACGACAATTCCGTTTCCAAATCATTTGAATGATTGCTACTGTGAAGATAAGAAAGGATCATATGGACCACAATTTTTGGAAGCTTACTCATATGGAGCTTCACATATCAATAAATCTATACCCCGAAAGGAGAAAGACCCAGGGAGTTTCACTTTACCTTGCTATATTAATAATGTTTGTTTTGATAATGCCCTTGCTGACTTAGGAGCTAGCGTAATTGTCATGCCTCTCTCAACCTACCTTAACTTAGGTTTAGGCGATTTAGCTCACACTAAGTTGACAGTTGAATTAGCAGATAGGACTGTGAAATATCCAAAAGGAATTGCTGAAAACGTGCTAGTTGGTATTGGTAATTTTGTTTTCCCTATAGATTTTATAATTCTTGATATGCCCGAGGATATCAAAGTGCCCTTGATCCTAGAAAGACCATTTTTGTCTACCGCCCATGCTAAGATTGATGTTTTAAAAAAGAAGATTACTTTGAGAGTGAGGGAAGAGAAAATAATTTTCCAAAGTGTTAAACCTACTAGTAGTTTAATTAAGTGGGTCTACATGCTAAGCTTAAGAGAAAGAATGGAACTTGATTGAGAAGCTAGGGTAATGGGAGAGACTTTGGTGTTGAATATATCATTAGACCCTTTCTTTGAGGATTACATAGACTTAAACAATCTTAATATACCATTAGAGCTTAGGAGAGATCAAGTTGATGATTTAATGCCTGCCATTGAGGAAGGTGAGGTAGTTGAGGAATTTAGAGCTAGGAATGATGCTAGAATGATTAGCAAAATTTTTGGATATCCTAGTAATTGCGACCACGATAAGAAGATCCGTATTGATTGTGCCTACAACTTGAAGTTCTCTTGCATGATAGGTTTTGAATTTTTACACGCTAATTTTTTCCATATTTTGTATGTAAATGTAATGTCCAAAAAGTTTTATAATTCTATAAGGAAAGACAAATTGGAATACAAGGGAAATAATGTAGTTGGAGCCTTAATGAACATACCTATCTTTGTTGGAACTTCTTTTATCGTACCAGATTTTGCAGTTTTAGAAGATATTGATGCTTATCGTGATGAAGGAATGGGCGATGTTATTTTTGGCGAACCGTTTTTGAGAGAAGTTGGAATTAAAGCAAAACGGTTTGAAGGAACGATTACCATTTACAATGGTAATGAAAGTGTAACTTACCAAATGGTGAGATCACATCCGAGGTTTAAACACCACACTAATGAACAATGCAACAAGATCCCACCATTACTGAAGGTAAGTGAAGAGGATAAGATGAATGGAATCTCGCACTCATATCAAAAGCTTAAGGGGTTCTACAAAGGAGTTTTGAATCTAGGACTCGATTTTATCCGAGTGCCGTCAATGGAGGAATGGATAACACGCGGGCACATAAGAGTGCATGAGATGGAATGAAAAGAAGTCTAACTTAAAGACTAGCTGAAAGAAAAGTGCTTCCCGGGAGACAACCTGGATTGTTATTTATTTTTATCGAGTCTGTCTTCCCAGACATCAATACGGCGTATCCGCTCCATACCATATGGCGTATTGATTGTCTGGACATTATCAGTCCTTTGTTTTTATGCACTTTAAAACATTATTGCCAGTTTTGTCAATACGGCGTATTCATGCACATGATGCGGCGTATTTAGCAGACTGACTCGTATTTAGTATTTAGTTTAGTTTAAATTAACCGTAGGTACCAAGATAGGAATGCATTGTTTTTCTTATAATTTACACAGGACCTCGCTGAAAAGAAATTGACAATGTTGGTGGAGAATCTACGATCTGGAAAATTTGAAAGTGTTGGAGTCTTGAAACTTCAAGACGACTGTTCAACACATATTCTTGCTCAATAAAATCTACATGGAGAATCTACCGAGCAAAATATCAGGGGAGTTTCTCATTCTAATTCTTTGAATTTTCGTTTTTAATGTTTTATCTATACAACGAGGACATTGTATAATTCAAATGGGGGATGGGAATTAGAATGTATACTTGTCCTATTTTTCACACTAAAATGCTTAAATTATGCTTAAATTTAAATTTTTTAAAGCATACTTTTATGAAATTACTTGATACATAACCTTCCAACAATCTAACAATAACCCTTTATTAATGATTGTGACGGATTTATCCAACTTACTCGTAATTCCAAATGTTTACCAATTCCACAAAATATGAGTGTGACCCGGTGATGTTTTAGACTATTAGAACTTGGCTTGGTATATCTATTCGAAGATTCACTAGTCTTGACGATTACTACATGATTTAGATAGAGTAACTTGTTTAAATTGGTAAATTTTTAGGATTACACCCAAAAAGCCTATACATGTTTGATGACATCAAATAACGTCTATTTTATAGCATCATTTATCCCATGTAATTAACCATTTTGTTTAATTATTGCAAATAATTGTTACTTAATCTTTTATATTTGAGAATTGCAGTAATTACGGAGTACTTGGTGAATATTAGCAAAAGGCGCGCATTCTGGAGCTTAAACGAAGATATTTTAAAGATTAATATTCTGACAACCAATACGCCGTATCCATCAAGGAAGATACGGCGTATCCGTGCTTGCACTCTCCAAAGACCAGAAAGTAAACAAGTTCAATATGCCGTATCCAGTGAAGCCCAATACGCCGTATTGGAGATATAGTATGTGAATATTCTAGAAGATATCAAACGTGGTCCCCACTCCAAGAAACCCCAATACACCGTATCCAATATATTGGATACGCCGTATCGAAACCGACTCTAGACCCTATAAATACAAAACTCAAAAAATAAGTTTTAAGTATGCTAAATCATATTCTCGATACCTAAACCATAAAAGTCAATTTTCAGAGGAGAAAATGAGCAGAAGAGGTCTTACAACGCATTCCAATCCATAGGAGACAACGTGTAATTTCTTATACTTTTGTAATCGTTTAGTTTTTGGTATCATTCGTGATATGTGTTTATTCACATATAATTTTTCTTTACTAAAATGAGCTTAAATGACCAAAAATACATGAAAAATACATTGTGTATGTGTATTTTGTGAATTATGTCTTGCAGGTAACGGATATATCTAAAATGGATAAAAACAAAGCAAAAATGGACAAATTCGAGCACGAGATTGGAAGAGTATGAGAAATCGAATCTGAAGGCGTATACATCTTTAAATGGACCAACCCGTACCCATTTAATGGGCCGGGTCAGCCCATTAAGATTTATACTATAAACCTTAAGCCTACATAACAAGCATTTATAAAATCCAAATCCATTAAAAGACTAAGTGCAAGTCAAAGCCCAATCTACCATATCCTGGGTCAAAGTCTAAGATTATAATAGGGGGGGGGGGGGTCAAACTTACTGTGCATTCATCCCTTTCCCCCTTTTTTTACACAGAACAACAAGTTACGCAGGGTAAAAACCCACTCTCCCCTCACGCTCCTAAGTCTCTAGAAGGATTGCTGACACTCTATGACACTTAGTAAGCCACGTTGGCAATCCCTAGCACTCTGATTAGTTGAAGATACGTGGAGGAAGATCAAGGGCTCTAAATTAATGATTAAAAGTTTGTTGAAGATCAAGGGCTATGAATGGATGAAAGGAACGCTCCTGAAGACCTAGAACCTTCTGCTTAGCACTATAAATAGAGGGGATATTTCACATAGTAGGATCATCTAGCTTTTAGTATTTTTAGTAGCTTATTAATTCGTTAACTCAGTTAGTTTATCTTGGCTAAGCCATTACTCTTGTATTAATTATGATGTTTGAAGGCTAATACCTTTGGGTATTAGCCATTATTATGAAGATCTGAATGTTTGATTTTGTTTATATCTTGATTTCTTAACTTATCATTGTATGCTTCTTTATGTTTATCAAATATACTTGTTTACGTGCTTTTGTATGCCACATATCATTCAACTGGATCTAGTGATATGGACCAAGTAATCTAGATGCTAGGATAGCTCTCCATATAGTAATTTATACATCTAGAATCATAGTGTAATTTGTTAAGTATCTGTAAAATATAAATTTAAAGGTTAAGTTGGCAAAATATAAATTTAAAACTTAAATCATAAAAATATACACCACACAACGACACATCAAGTTTTTGGCGCCGTTGCCAGGCAGTGAAAATTAATCTTGATTTTTATTTTTTATTTTGATTTCGAACATTAGATCTAACCCTTAGGAGTAGTGTTAATTAGATTAGTGTAATTTAGTTTAATCGTTTGCTTGCATATTTAATTGTTTAATTTAATTGTTTTCCTTATACACTGTTCTGGTCGATAACTCGATACGGCGTATCCACTTCCATTGAATACGGCGTATCCAACCTTCTGTCCAATACAGCGTATTCGTTTGGATCAGCAATACGACGTATTCAATCATTTGTATACGGCGTATTGGAAAAAGTTTAATATATTTTTGCAAGTTTATTTTCCTTGAATTGCTTTACTTTGAATCATGTCTTACTTTTCAGGAGCAGCATCCGGACTTCGTCCATATCACTTTACCTATCCAGAAAGAAAGTTAACGATGGAGGAAATGTTATACAAGTTCATTGACGAAGGAAAACGTGAACACGAAGAGATGAGGGCATTCATCTGTGACTTCAAAACAACAAATGAGATCTTATTTAAAGAAAGAAACAATTCGTTAATTGAGCTCAGATTTGGGGTACAAGAGTTGTTAAAAGTGATCAATAATACTCCAATGATTGATTGTGAAGTTAAAGGAGTGACTACTAGAGGAGGAAAAACTACAACTCAAGATGCTCAAAATAATGACACCAGCGTTCATACCGAGGAACCTCATGCAGTAAATCATGACGAACCAGTTGAATCAGAAGAAGTCCTCGCCAATGATCAACCTCAGAAAACCAGTGAACCTGTTGCCCAGCCTTCAAATAAGATCCAAACGCCACCTATTCCATTTCCTCGAAGATTAAGGAAGGAAAAAGAAGAGGCTCAGCAGAAGAAGTTCTTAGAAAACCTGAAGCAGCTCCACATAAATCTGCCTTTCATCGAGGCCCTAGCCCAAATGCCAAAGTATGCTAAATTTCTTAAAGGTTTGCTGACAAATAAGGCCAGACTCAAAGAAGCTTGTACGATAACTATGAATGAAAGGTGCTCAGCAGTATTGTTAAACAAGCTTCCATCAAAAGAAAAAGACCCAGGGAGTTTTACTATTCCTTGTGACATTGGCCAATTGCATATCAACAACGCTTTAGCAGATCTGGGGGCTAGCATAAGTTTAATGCCATATACAATGTATGAGAAATTAGGGTTAGGTGAACCAAAGGCTACCAGAATGAGCTTAGAACTTGCAGATAGATCAATCCAATACCCAAGAGGAATAATTGAAAATGTGCTCATAAAAGTTGATAAATTCGTCCTTCCGATAGATTTTGTTATCTTAGATATGCCCGAAGACTCAAGAGTTCCTATTATCTTAAGGAGACCATTTTTGGCAACCGCTCGAGCAATGATAGACGTATTCAACAAAAAGATAACGCTAAGGGTTGGAGACGATGAAGTGATCTTTGACGTATATCAACCAATCAAGAGACCGCCCACTGAAGATGATGAATGCTACGGGATTGATGATTTAGACAACACAATCAACACAGAAGCTCAAGAATTACTGGCAAATGATAAACCTGATTTGTTTTTATCAAGAGTGCTGGAAAAATCAATTGATCAATCAAACCTAGAAGGCCGTGAACCTGTTGAATGTAACACCAATAATGACTATAATGAACCAATACGGCGTATCACGTCTCTAAATACGCCGTATCTAGTTGTGTAGGAAACAACAAAACCTATTGAAGTAGAAAGAGAACACCTTTATTCGGCTAGTGCTAACGAGATTGATGAGAAGAAACCTGAGTTGAAAGATTTACCTCACCACTTAGAATATGCTTACTTGCATGGTGACAAATCCTTTCCTATAATCATCTCATCTGAATTGTCCGATAAAGAGAAAACTTTGCTTTTACAAGTATTGGAGAAACGGAAGGGAGCGATTGCTTGGAAAATGTCAGACATCAAGGGAATCAGTCCATCATATTGCACACACAAGATTCTAATGGAAGATGACTTCAAACCGGTCATTCAACCCCAAAGATGTTTAAATCCAAAAGTGCAAGATGTGGTGAAAAACAAGATAGTTAAGCTGCTTGATTCCGGTCTTGTTTACCCGATCTCGGATAGTTCGTGGGTTAGCCCTATTCACGTTGTGCCAATGAAAGGAGGAATGACTGTAGTTTTAAATGATAATAATGAATTAATTCCTTCTCGCACAGTTACACAATGGCGAGTTTGCATCGATTATCGCAAAATTAATGATGCAACTCGAAAGGATCATTTCCCCCTTCCCTTTATCAATTAGATATTGGAGCGTTTATGTGGAAATGAATATTACTGCTTTCTTGATGGATTTTCAGGATTCTTCCAAATTCCAATCATACCCGAAGATCAAGAAAAGACAACATTCACCTGTCCTTATAGGACTTTTTCTTACCGAAGGATGCCTTTTGGGTTATGCAAATCACCAGCTACCTTCCAAAGATGCATGACGACAATTTTCCACGACATGGTGGAAGACTTTATGGAAGTATTCATGGATGACTTCTCGGTATTCGGTAATTCTTTTAATTGTTGTCTAGCTAATTTAGATAGAATGCTTGCTAGATGTGAAGAAACCAACCTGGTGCTGAATTAGGAAAAATGCCATTTTATGGTAAAGGAAGGAATAATTTTAGGACATAAAATCTCTGGGGCAGGTATTAAGGTCCATAGAGCTAAAATCGATGTGATAGCTAAGTTGCCATACCCAACAAATGTAAAAGGAGTTAGAAGTTTTCTGGGCATGCTGGCTTTTATCGAAGATTCATAAAAGACTTTTCCATGATCTCTAAACCTATGACGAAACTTTCGATGAAAGACACAAAATTTGATTTTTCTGATGATTGCAAAAAGGCGTTTAATATTTTGAAAGAAAAATTAACCATCGCGCCTATCATAATTTTCGCCCGATTGGAACATACCCTTTGAACTGATGTGTGATGCTAGTGACTTCACTGTTGGAGCCGTTTTGGGACAAAGAATAGATGGGAAATTTAAACCTATCTATTACGCCAACAAAACTCTGAATAATGCCCAAGAACATTACACCACCACTAAAAAAGAACTTCTTCCAGTTGTTTTCTCCTTCGATAAGTTTCGTCCTTATCTTTTCTTATAAAAAACTATTGTCTACACTGATCATTCTGCTTTGAAGTATTTATTTAGTAAACAGGACGCCAAACCAAGGCTCATAAGGTGGGTACTGCTTCTTCAAGGGTTTGACATCGAGATTAAGGACAAAAGAGGGGCTGAAAACTTAGTTGCGGATCATTTGTCGAGACTTGAGAACTCGGACTTAGAAACATTCACGAAAGATGAAATCGCTGATGAATTTCCCGACGAACATCTTATGGTATTGAAAATTGATCTTAATAGCGATGAACCATGGTATGCAGACTATGTTAATTATCTCATTGGAAAAATCGTGCCTCCAAATTGGACACCCGAAAAAAGAAGAAGATTTTTCTCTCAAGTGAAGAATTATTTTTGGGATGAACTGTACGCATTCAAGCTATGCTCGGACAATATAATGAGACGATGTGTTGCTGGAAACGAAATCTTTGAAATTTTAGCACATTATCATTCTAGACCAACTGGGGGTCATCATAGTACGTCAGTGACTGGAAGGAAAGTTTACGAATCTGTATTCTTCTGGCCTCCTATCTTTAAAGATGCCAAAGATTACGCGATGAGTTGTGATGCATGTCAGAGATCAAGAAACATATCATTAAGAAGTAATATGCCTCAAAACAATATTCAGGTATGTGATGTATTTGACGTATGGGGGTTAGACTTTATGGGACCCTTTCCTAACTCGAAGGGTAACAAATACATCTTAGTGGCGATTGATTACGTATCAAAATGGGTTGAAGCTCAGGCACTTCCTATGAACGATGCTCGCGTTATGATTAAATTTTTAAGAAGGCTATTTGCAAGATTTGGAGTTCCTAAAGCATTAATTAGTGATCGGGAGACACATTTTTGTAACTCTCAGTTGAAAAAAGCCTTACAAAAATCCAGAGTAACTCATAAGTTGTCAACAGCGTATCACCCACAAACTAATAGGCAAAACGAAGTAACTAATAGAGTTATTAAACATATCCTAGAAAGATCAGTTGGATATAATCCGAAGAATTGGTCTGAAAAGCTTGACGATGCATAATAGGCATTCAGAACCGCCTACAAAATGCCCACATGATGCATCCCTTTTAGAATGGTTTATGGAAAAGCTTGTCACTTACCTGTAGAGATCGAACATAAAGCATATTGGGCGCTAAAACAATGTAATATGGATCTCACAGTAGCAGCAAAAAACCGTTTCATGGAACTTAACAAATTGATGGAATTAAGAGATGGTGCATACGAGAACACCCGGATCTACAAGGAAAGAACTAAGAAATGGCATGACTCTAGGCTTCGAGGGGACAAAGATTTCAAGGTAGGAGACCTAGTATTGCTATTTAACTCTAGATTCAAGATGCATCCGGGTAAGCTCAAATCGAGATGGTACGGTCCAAATGTGGTAAAAACTGTGTATCCCCATATGGGACCGTGGAAATCACAGATAAAAACGGAGTCAGCTTCAAAGTCAATGGACAACGGTTAAAAAAGTACCACGAAAGACATATTGATACGGAAGATAAAGAAGTGGTAGAATTCGAACAAGATACAACATGAAGAGAAGCTGAAGAAAAAGTCTAACTTAAAGACTTCACTGTAAACAAAAGTGCTTCCTGGGAGACAACCCGGAATAATATTTATTTTATCGAGTCTGTCTTCCCAGACATCAATACGGCGTATCCGCTCCATAACATACGGCGTATTGATTGTCTGGACGTTATCCGTCTTTACTTTTTATGCACTTTTAAAACATTATTGTCATTTCTGGCAATACGGCGTATTCATGCACATGATACGGCGTATTCACCAGACAGAACCCGTATATAGGATTGTTTAGTTTAGTTTAAAAAACCGAAGGTACCGAAGATAGGAAATAGCACGTATATATACCTCTTCTTTACACATTACCTTAGAAGCAAAGAAATATCGACGAAAATAGGGTATAGAATTTACAAATCAGGAGAACTTGAATAGTTTGGGAGACTTGAAACTTTAAAAAGGCTTTGCCTATGCAACACGAATTCCATTGCAATAAATGTAAACCTCACCAAGGAGAATCCTACCTAATCAAATATCATAGGAGATTTTCTCAATCTAATTCTTTTAAAATTCCCTTTTATATAATGTTTTATATCTAAACAACGAGGGACGTTGTATAATAACAGTGTGGGGGTATGGAATTATAATGTGTTAACTGAGTGTCTCAAATATCCACCACGACCCCATCTGGTAACAACAAGCACAAAAATAAAAAAAATACAATCATTCTTTTGTTAATATACCATAGATACATAACCCGCACACAATAACCCATGTTAGATAATGAGATTATATAACCAACACCATTATTCCAACATTATACGGCGTCACAACAACCCAAAATGATTGTGACGTTGATGTATAAGACTTTAAACCTTAGTGCAATGTAACAAATGTCCCACGAGACCGTGCCTATAAGATTCCAATAGCAAACTCAGTGTCGACATCTAGTAAACCCCAATTAACTCCAAAAACATCAACCCCCCCCCAACTCCAAAACCCAAAATGTCAAGCAACAACAACTCCCGCCCCGTGTTATTTACCCCCCGCCTCCATTCAAAACCCTAATGAAAACTCACACTTTAAGAGTACAGATACACCCCTATAACAACCCCGTAAGAGCCAATCCAATATGAAAAAACCCCAATTATTAGTGATCGAAACACCTTTTAAAACCTTAGCCACTCCTGTTAATAATATAATTTTGAATTTACCGTTAGCAGTTGCTTACAGTGTAAAGATAGAGTAACTCGAGTCCTTAGAGACAAAATTTTCTATCTTTTAGTTATGTGTATGCATAATTTTTGCACATCTGCAAATGGGAATATATATTAAAGTCAAAACATCGATTATCTTATAAACAAACCAACGCACAAACTATGAGCACGAGTTCTGAGCTCAATCCTTCCATTCGAATTCCTTCAACACATTCAAACAACTCGACTTATCCTCGAATTCTCCCAACCGCCCCTCTAAACCACGACACTGATGAAGCTCCCCCCCGACTGCCCCCCATCGCCCCCACTACCCCACCCGCGCTATCCCTTCCCTAAATCTACTACGTAAACTCCCTCACCCCCCCTGAAACCACTAACTTGCAATCAAATACTTATGCAGCACCCACTTCATCATACTCTACAATACCACATCTATTCCGTCACAACTCCCCAATCCAAATACCCGACATACCGCTACATTGTCATCAACGTCACTAGAATCCCGTGTAAACACTCCCCGCCCCCGACTTAATAATAAAAAAAAACACACAGCACCCTTGCCGCCAATACCCACGAATATACCAAACCACCATTAACTCTTACGACGCACCCGATACCCAACACGCCCAAGACAACACGCCAACACTCATTGAAACCACAAAAAACAAACACCCACCCAAAACAACCATGGCAAACACACCTCCAACACCCACTGAAAAAACCCGTCGTACACCTTCAGATCTTCTCTCGCGGAGAGTCCATACACTTACAGAAAGTAACTGTCCCATAAAGCCTACACTCGACTGGTTCCATTTAATTAAACAACCACAATTATCCCTAACTCCTCGACCCGACCCCTAAAAACCTGCAACATGAAAACCTCCTAAAACGGCAGTAAATCGGTTGGCGACTTCCGACCCCATAGACTAACCCTGCGATCCATTGATAGTAAATGAGATTTACATAGGTGACTGCCCCGCTAGACTATATGTAACGATAAAGATTATTATAGATGAAATCAACCCAAATCCATATCATATAAACCCATATAGTTTACCTAAATAAACTTGTTATTAACTTTCCCCCCTTATATTAGATTAAATTGTGTGGGAAGATGTGTATCCCTTGGCCAAGCTTATTAAAAGAATACCACGTCACGACTGAACAAATAAGGCGAAATAATAAGTTATAATGTTACCAAATAGAAAATGAAACCGATCAACTCGAGAAAATCATCTTACCTATTCTCAAGATTAGATTGGGTTACAGAGACATGTAAAAGAATTAAAAAAATTCTAATAACGAAGACTATCCTAAGCGAAGAAAAAATAAAAAACATACTAAAATGTCAACATCCTGCCCCACGTCGAACCCGGATTGCGTCACAATCATCCCACCCCACCTTACCAAAACTCGCAACAAAACACCACATACCAACACCCCAAATTACAACAACAAGTCACCTCAATAAACCAGAGACCACTTGAAACACAAACATCTCCAATCCTACCAGCCGTTCTACCATGAATCCACAACTCCCACGCCGAGCAAACCATGCTCAACACGCCCCCTAGAACTCAAATCCGCAACCCAACATTCCGCCGCCCTTCAACGCCTTAACCCTCCAGTACTATCATACACCCGGACGTCAAAATCCGTCGACCAGACACACCCTCAACTCTCCCCCCTCCTGCCCCCCTCCCCCACCTCCTACACCAAAATCCGCAACCACCCCGTATACAATCCTCACACTCCTTATCCACAACATTCCACCTCAAACCCCCACGATTACCCACCCAAGCATCCCCCCCCATCCGCCCGTAATCAACTACCTTATGTGGTACCGGCGCTAATCGACCAAACCGCACCATTCCCCAAACTATACAAAACTTAAAAATTATTATAAGTTATGCTAGAATCAAAATCCTCGAAACCCTAACCCCACAAAGACGGATTTACAGAGTAGAAAAAGAAGCAGAATAGGTCATGTAACCGCATTCGCAATCCATAAGAGAACAACGAGTAATTACTTTAAACATTTGAAAACGTTTCAGTATTTCGGTATCATTCGTTAACCCAGTATCGTATTACCATGGCTAATCCAATACTCAATTATTAAATTATGATTATGAAGCTAAAACCTATCGGGTATTAAGCCAATATTATGAAGATCTGAATGTTTATTCTGGGTATATATTCTCGATTTCTTAGTTTAATCGTTGTATGCTTGGATAATTAAAACAATATACGCGTGTTGCCGTGCTTATGAATGCAACCTATCATTCAACATGGATACAATTGATACAAAACCAAGTAATCTAGATGTCCGCGTTGATAGCTCCCATAATAGTAATTTATAACATCTAGAATCATAAGGATCACAAGTAATGTCCCATCTAAATTCGTGCCAAAGGATACGCTTCTGTCTTAGACAATTAACGGAAATTGCCTTATTGTTTATTGAACATGTTGACCAAAGTAGTGAATCTAGAGAATTCACCAAATAACGTTCTGATTTCCATCAGATAGATTGGGACAAGTGGACACTAGAGTATAAATGTACCATTAAAGTGAAGTAAGTGGGAAAAGTACTCTATGACTATGGTATAATAATATCACCATTGGCTTAAATCCCTAAGATAGATTATAATCAACAAATAAGGATGCTTTATGCTAAATGCTTAATTGTGACAAATTAAAATGTTTCCTAGGTCTTAGGATTAAGTCCCGCCCTAAGTCTAAAAAATGGATATGCCTCTTGAGATAAGTAATCATTGTGCACAGAATAAACAAACCAACTTCTAAATCGTATTTAATGATGGCTAAGCCAGTTTTTCTATCATAAGGCCTCGACCGGCATTCTTTATATCTTCTTTATAATTTGCTGCGGGGTTTAAGAGTGTCATGAATGATTATATCTTGCGTGGGTTAAAGTGTCTTGAATTGATTATAGTCACCACCAAACCCGTGCCAGTCTCTTAGGCTGAAACCCCCCTTTTACCTGTTAGAAGTAGGATTAGAACTAACATAGGATTAGCATAAGTTTCACTTAGATTAGAATTAACTTAGATTAGATAACTAAATTATTAATAAATTAAGAGATTTAACCTCACTTCAAGTGTTCGACACCCTACTTACCACGAATCTACCACCGACCGGGTACACCGCCCGTTAAAGTGTTGTTTTTGGTTAAGTCGACAAAATATAAATTTAAAACTTGAATCATAAAAATATACACCACACAACGACACATCAACCGACATGGCGTAAGCACCAAACATAAACATTAAAAGAGATAATTTATTTAGTAATATTATTTTATATTTGCTGAAAAAGGTTTATAATAAAATCATAATCCTTTTTTTCCGTAAATGTAACAAATTCCTTTCATTTCATTACTTTTTTCATTATTATTATTATTATTATTATTTTATTTTTTTCACACTTTGGCTTATTTTGCCTTATTTCACTTTTACATGGGGGAAACTTGCTTTCCCCCCACATACTTAGGATGAGCACACTACTTCAAATGAACTTAGAAGTTTGCAACCTTCGCACTTCATTATAATAGCGATACCAACATTTACGCTCTTCAATTCTTACAGATAAAATTTCAGATAATTTAATTAAAAAGCTTTTTGAACAAAATTATTGTATACTTATATTTATATTTTTTTCCCCTCTTAATTAGTAAAATATTTATAACACGCGAACGTGTTCCTACTGCGGTCTCGTAAAGATTTCAGGCACAAGTTCTAGAATTAATAAATCACCGGCACACTCATATAACTTTAAATCGATACCAATGCTCTAAAAATGGCGACAAACTAAAAATACACAGCCGTAACAACGGATGAGATATTTGCAATTGTATTCAAACCTTAACTCGAGAAAGCTAAAGATAAAATCAACTTAGGTATCAAAGATGGATACTCGAATTCTTAAGATCTAATTCTCACAATTTTTCTGGGTGGTATAAATATGCTAGTAATGTTATCAATCCAGAGTTAAATTGCTTGTATGTGATCACTAAAATGTTATTTTTCAAAAATTCTCATTTTTCATTTTTTACAAAGTTTTCTTTTAAGATAAGTGCTTTACTTTTCTATTTTATCTCCCCCCTCATACTTAATATGAGCATTGTTTCTAATGTGAATATTATAGAGAAAGATAAAATGGGAAAGTAAAGTAATACTCTCCAATTTATGATGGATTACTTGAATCTTTGCTTCGCGTTATTTCATCATACGTCCTTTTTCTTT